>JAQGBQ010000828.1:0-15925 GCA_034698485.1 Vertagopus arboreus
TTCCAGTTGAACTAAATAATTTAGTGTTTCCCGTTTGACGGCGAGCTCTTTTCAACGTGTTACTACGTTTTATTATGATTCTTTCGATTTCCAAAGTAGAAACGTGGCTGGAAAATTGCTGGCAAAGAAAGTGTATGAGTAAAATTTACCTCAGTTAATGGTTGGCCTTTATTCTGCGGATTTTCTAAGAACCGGACCGGGGAGAGAGAGAATTACTCAAGACGACTTTTTCCAGCGTATTAACAACCTCGGATAGTTTGGCCATGGGCTGTCCTCTATTGGATGGATCTCAAGGCCGTCCATAGATTGGGCAAACTTTCTAAACCTTTCCATTTTGACTAATTCGTCATAAACGGCTTGACAGGTCTTCAAACCTTTGAGGTAAAATTATTCCATGAGGTTCCATTTTTAGTCCACGAAGGAGGTAACTGACCATTCTTAATTGACTCATTGCTGGATCTAACCTTCTAAGAATTCGAAGTCTGGTAGTACTCCCGAGTACATAACTGTACCGAGCTACAGTTATGAAGCTTTAAACTCTGGGCTTTATTTTCAAGCTCTTCAAAAGGTTCTTTAGAGGGGAAGGCAGCTTTCAGTGTTGTAACAAATTCGCTCCATTTTAACACGACCAAATAGTCAGTGACGGCGTGAATTCGACATTGTTCAGCTCTAAAATTCCCATAAAAGGTAGCTGCAGAAGAAGTTAGGTGGTTAGATGTATTGCATTTGTGCTAATGTATTATATCGGCGAAGGAATTTCTCTGTGTTGGTAGACCAATCAAAGACAACGCTCCTCAATGGGAGGATATAAAGGGGGGTACTAGGGGGTCGACATTTTAAGGGTTGGTGGAATAACAATTCCGCTAGGACCACCTGAGCCAAATAATATAGATTCCAAGGATAGAGGAGGTGAAGAAGCCGTGGTGGTGGCAGTGAATGGGATTGGTGTAGGGACACGTAGCCTTTTGACAACAGGAGGGCTTACAATAATGTTTCTAAAGCAGCACTTTTTATTTTCCTTTTCTCCGGGCTCAGTAAAATACTCGCCGGCTGAAGGGTAGGAATTCGTACCCTCCGGAATACAAGACTGCTAACGGATATTATACTCTTCAGCAATACAAGACTACTAAAGCCTTCAAGATGCGGCGGTTTGAAATCAAATTGAGGGGGTGAAAATAAAAATTGAGTTCCTTGCTGTGGCTTGCCTTTGCTAGTAGTGGCAGTGGAAGTGAGGGGTGGTGCAGAAGGTTAAAGGAAAGGCAATGCCCTGTTGTGGGGGAAGGTTTAGAGTACTGCCTCTAGTGTTACTATGAATAGAGAGCAATGAACCTAATTCAATGGGTTGAACAGCCGACGTTTACCTTTCCCATGCATCAAGAGGTGCACGTGGAGTCTCGAGAGTATTAAGAGGAGGATTTATTAACGTTTCTTCCGCATCTTCAAAATCTTCAGAACCAGGTGAAACCTCTAAAGGTCGAGGCGAGTTAACCGGAGGTGGACTATGAGGAATTTGGAGAGGGTTTAGAAATTCTGGGAGTAGAACAGGATTTCTAAGGGGATGATCATTTGATCGGCGGGGTTTCCAAATTGTTGATCACTCCTGTTAGTGGTATCAATAAACCGTATAAGGCAAGATACAGCAGAGCCGGCACGTCCTAAAAAGGATTTATTTTTCCGAAGCTTACGCTCTAAGACTGTTGGGTCTGTTAGTGCTGGGTATAACCCACTTGCACGTTGAATTCCAGAACGAATTTGATAACCTGAACAGCTTGAAGGTGAACTACCCTCTTGGTCAGGTTCTTTTGCACGGCGGAATTTCCTCGGCGGGTTATCACTCATGAAATCTGGTTCCTAGCTATTTATCCCTTGCATCATTATCGAAGTACAACCCTCATAAAGCGGGAGATGAGTCCACCCGTATCAGGACATCAACCTGATAATCTGTAGATTGAAGATTATGCTTAGAAGGAGCAAGAAAGATGAATTGGCCCTAAGCATAATGCACGTGTCTAAAAACGTGTATGGGATGAGCTGAAATTCACTCCCATAAAACAATTCAAATTGCGTCCAATTCACAGCAACCAATGCCCCAAGTGAATGACATTAGTGTCTTGGCTATTAATAGTTATAAGACGAAAGATGCTACACGCGGGCCTGTCCGTGTATGTGATATTAAAATATTATGATGAGGTAACCCAGCCTTTTTAATTCAAAGGACATGAGTAGGAGTGAGTTCAAAGCCCACACCAACCGCAAATATGTGGACGGGATGAATAATTGGGGTTTATCTCAGATAAGGTGTCATCAAATGGGTGATTAGATGTAAAATCAGATAAGTTGGGCCGTAAAAGTTTGGAAAGGGTAAAGTAATTCAAGTAGAACAAATAGCCAAGTAAATAAGAAACGGCCAAAAACATAGTCTTTTACGGAGGTACTTACTAACCGATGACCAGAATTGTTAGTAGCCGAAAAAGACACAGGATACACCAAAGAAAGAGAAATGCTGTCCCAGCCGTAAGAGTTGTCCAAGGGTGTGGAAAGGGGCAATGGAGTAACGCAAAACAATTGCGAATTAAGAGATGAGATAAGGCCTGAGAGTTTGCCAAGTCAGTGTATTATTAAACAGTAGAGCGGTTGATTTGCAAGTCAAAACCTAACTAACTGTTAGGAAGGTTTATTTACACTTATATATAGCTTTTACATACATTAAACACACCATTCATTACCAAGTTCAACACCCACATACATACTAAGATGTGCTGAGATGAAGGGAAATCTTCCCACAATAGAATGGACATTTAGTGGTGGAGTTAATGTCCTGACTACTCCCACTCCCACTCTGCTCCCAAAAAAATCAGAGCTTCTACTCCGACTCTCACTCGGCTCCACAAAAATCCCAAATCTATACTCCCACTCCCAATCTGCTCCAAAAGCTGATTTTAGCCGTACTCCCACTAACTGCTCCCATTTTGACCACTCTTGCTTTGGGAGTCATGACACCTATGCATGGAAAGGACCAAATGACATCGATGAGCAATATCTGTTTTAACCAAAACTATTCATTTTTGGAAAATCTATTGCCAGGGTCTGCAGTAGATTATAATCCTGAACTTCAGATACATTGTGGCTGATCATGATATTCAAATTGAAGAACGCTGCGAGGTAACACTCACAACTGTTTAAAAAGTAGTTACCAGAATGACGTTTTCCAATCATAATCTATAATTGAAATGAGGTTTCAATACAACTACTACATCGAACTCTTGTCTGTTGTTAAAACATTTCCGATTTTAGAGATAAATTATTGGGTTTTACACAGCAAATGGCTACGTGGCATATCAAAATGGACCAGAGCAGAGATAAGAAAAAATCATTTATTTAACTTAGCATTTTTTTAAAACATCAACCAAAAGTGTGATAGAAGTTTTATTTTTCACTCTGTGTATTACCTACGAGGAAAACATATTTGTGCGATTTGAAGAAAAATAAAATCAGCACTGCTCATACACTCGGCGGTTTCGGTTAGGTTAGGTTAGGTTATGTTTAAAATTTAAAGCTGAATAAACAACGTTTCCAATATTTAAAAACAATTGTTAAAAAAACGGAAATGCCAGTATTGGTGGCTATGGACATATTTTGTCCTGACTTGACCATATCACGAAAAGACCAAAACGTCCCTCTAAAACTTTATTGAGCCCAAATCGGATTGTATTTTAACTAAAATTATGTATGTATGTGATCTGCATCGGGCACTACTGGAGGCCTTTGCATGCGATGAAATAGTATTATAAATTGTATATTAACAATTCATTTATAGCAACTTGGATGTGAAAGCCTAAATTCAGCGAGTAACAGCATCCAAGTTCAAAGGTTCCTGTAGACTACGCATTGATTGGTGTAAAATCAGTTTAATGAAACAGGGAGGGAAAGCTTTCAATGTTTCGATTAAACAAGATCAAAGCCAACTTTCTTTTGCAACTAATTTCACAAAATAAATAATTAAATCACGTAAATGCTGTTTCCACAAAAATCTATTGTGCATCTTGCTACTGAGCACAAAATAAACAACCCGGATGAGTTTTTAAAGGCATTAGTAAAGCTAGAGGCGTATTGCTGGGGTTTAGCTAAATTCAAGTTTTCAAGCCCTAAAATTAATATTAAGATACTCTAAATTCCTCTATATTAGAAATCCAGCAACAGCATGTTCCTTCAATTAAAGATGGAAAGCAAAAAGACTCTGTTTATTTGTGACCCGACGTCGGCTGGAAAAATCAATTTTCAAGAGTAATGCAAAAAATGTGTATATTTTTATTTTTATATTTCAAAGTTTAGTCAACGATTTAGGGGAAGGGGGGTAGTTTGATAGGTCAAACCCTCTTGCTAGGTTTGTTTCTGTGTTTTGTTTCAGTAATACATACAGAGCAAATGCCTGATATTCTATTTTTTGCTTTAAGGTATAAAAAGCTAGCTGCCAAATCCTTATTTAATACCAGTAGTTCCATTGTTTCCAAATTGAAGAAAAATTTGTTGAATGGCTTAAATTATGCCACATACCCTGATTTAGTGAAGTTGATATCTTTGATTCAAATACAAAACTGCATTGACATACGTCAGATGAACGGTGGAAGTTTAAAACATTCTAAATATGCACCGTTCGTGGAGCCTAAATCTAAAGGAAAATCAAAAAAACTCCGGAAAAAGGTGCCGGAGGTCAACTGCTGCATGTTGTATATTAGGGGCCAGATTGTTTGGTTCGGTAATAATATTATAGCAAATTGCTCTAATTATAGTGCTCCAAGCAAAAAAGATGACCTTCATCTCGTCTTAAAGCCGTCTTATCTTGAACTTTTCAAGACAAAAAGTACTACGTCTCTCGTTTGTAGCACTGAGTAAATTATTGAAATGACACATTACACCAATAAAAACAAAAACGTCTTTGAGAGAATATGCTGATGTACTCTTTTTACCTTGCTCTGCAAAGAAAAAAGAAATGAATGACCTGCTTACATGAGGAAAATGACAAAATGTTACAACTACAGCAAGAACTGTAAGGAAATTGCTGTCCAAGGATTGGCTTACAATAAATATTAATTAATAATCCCAGACACGTTTGAAAAATGTGGAATTAGGATAAAGAACTAGAACAGGTTGAAAGCATTTTTATTATCACATTCCCTAATAGTAAAACTTATTTGATAACCTTTGATGACCCAACTCGACCCTCTAGTCATTAAGTTTTCACAAACTATAACTTCATTCACTTAAATGAGCTTTATGTATTCGGCCAACGCCCATTTTAATATCTGTTTTCTTAAACTCAAATTTTTCACCTTTCGTTCTATTATTTTCTGTCGGACTTGTTGCAGGAATCCGGGTCACGGCACCAGGTAAAGGTGACCCCCGAATTAGTATGAATTTCAATATGCGTGGAAATCAAAATTTAATAAATTTTAAGAATTTTCCTGTTTCAACTTTTATATGTTGAACATTTTATTAACACGACTTGCAAGCTTCACTATCTATCTCTAATTGAAGTAGTAGTTGTCGGTTTCGCCCCCTAATCCTCTCTGCTTATTTCTCCTTTAGTCTTTTGTCCTTCACTCAAGTTACTGCGTACATAACTATTAATAACTGAACTGCACACGGCCTGTTAGTTTGTTGTAGTCTGAAATACTCAAAATATGACATAATCTTTTAATTTACCACTTATGTACATAATGTCCTTAACTATATTCATGCTATCATGACAATTATACTCAAAATACAAAAAGTGGTCTCAACTCACCATCCCAGGTAAGACTCAATAAAATGTAGTCAGTGCAGCTAGAGAGAAACTTTCCTATAGCACCTAACCAACAACTTGAACTTTACAATCTAAACGAAAACAACAATTACCAAAACATAGCCAAAACGTTAACAAAACTTAGCAAGATAAAATAAGTACACTCCAAAACATAACCAAAACTTAAGAGTGGAATTAGGGTACAACAGAGTAAAAGAGGATCAATAGCAAATTTTCAGACTCTGACTTTTCGAACTTTCACGGCTGTTGTTTCTTGCTCGATGACAATTTTCATTTGCAAATGCCGTTGTTTCTAAAAATTAATTTAATTATGATTTTAAATAATTAGAAAACCTTATTATTATTATAATTACTAGGGTGATTTCGGATATTAAATTAAATTAAGTAGATAACTAATCGCAAATTCTAAAACATATTTATTATAAATTATTTTTCTCATTTTTGGAATAAGTTAAGAAAACAAAACTTTTCGTTTCCCCCGATAGTAGGCGCTGGCTGTATGTTTAGAATTTTTGTAGCGTTACAGACAGACAGAGAAAGACTGGACAAATATTAAGGTTAATGATTATTATTAATGTGGGTCATGTAGGCCGAAAACCTCGATTTGGATGTCATCAACTAACCCTTGATGAAAGGTCTCATTTCTGATGATGAAAATAATTGGAAGCTGGATACAAATCTAATCCCGTCGTCTGAAATCTCATGGTTTGGCCCCACTTTTATTATAAACGTAATCAAACTTTTAAGAGACTGAACTATGAACAGGTATATTTTTTATACATACTTATAATTAAATTCGTTTCATAAATGTCATTAATTTCTATATATTTTTACATTTATTATCAAATGACAGAGCAGAACAAGGTCCGCAGAATTTAATGTCCACCAGGCACTGGAAAAACTTTCACCGTTGTCAGCATAGTCTTGTAAAGGATGCTGACATCCAGTGACAATGTGAGTAAAGTATTGTGAAACTTTCTGGTTCAGTTAGAATCAATCCCAAGTAGGTTCAGATGAGGTCTAAAATCTGGCAACAAGGCTGCCTGGACTTTTAGCTCAGTGAATGGAGAGTGCTTTAAAAAATCCTACAATAAAAAAGATTTTTGTGTTATTATTTGGCATGATATTAATGATAGTTTTGTGCATCAAATGAGCTGAATAATTGTCGCGTTATATAAAAAAAATAGTCCTAAGTTTTTGTTAGTGCAATAATCCACTCCAAAGTGGAGCATAGAGTGACAGTGCGTGACATAAACGTGATGATGGACCATATTCAATGCATTGAAATGAAGGTGCTGAAAAACTTCAGGATCATCTTGTTCACCATTTAGACATTGATGGACTCCAGAATTCAGCGATTTATGGATCCAAATTTCATTTCAAATTTTGTAGTGAAGGAAGCTTCTTGCAGTGACTTTGATGGATTCAATCAGAACCATTCTTGTTCGAGATCATCAATAATTCACTGCCGCAGAATGAGCTGGACTTCTGAGGATCACAAATAGAGTGGAGTTCTCTACAGCGAAAAGTAATATAAATATACATGTTTATATTTTTGATCTAGAAAAGAAATGTTGATGTCGTATTTTAGTTTTTCATTATCTATTCTCCGTTGACAAAGCAGGAACCTCAGCAACAGCTAAGTCTAGCTCCAGCGGCGTGTCCTCAGTGGCCAACAAACCTTGACCTTTATCAATTTATTGAATATCCACAGGGTGGTCTGGTTCTTCTTCTAAAACTATACCACCCTCTCTATATTCAAGCCGACCCTCTCATCTCATTACAAAATTAACTGACGCGTGAAAATTCAAAATAATTAAAGGAACTGGCAATTCAATAGTTCTTTTTAACTTTATGAGCCAAATTCTAAAAGGTTACTAAAATAAAAGTATCTGATGATGCTTGAAACTACACAGTTTGTGTCCAGGCTCAAATAAGGTGTGACATTTGTTGAACAAATAGTATTTAAATTGAATATATTTATTCAAGCACTAAAGAAAACACCAAAAAGATAGTACACAAAACAGTAAATATTTTTTTGATGTCAAGCAATATAAAGAATCTTAAAGTTCTAAAGCTAATTGAAACTAACAGAGAATGATTATAATTATGAACAAAATAAATGTGAAACGGTTGATTTTCCGTGGAAGTAGTCCCTAGTAGTGAAATGCGTTTACTAGGTCGTCTACTCATTTCAAAGTATTTAACACAAGATTGTTGAGTCTTTGATGAAAATAGAGCTAGAATTAAACACAGCTGATCAGCAATGCAGGATATTTATATTTTTTTTGTTTTCAGAGAAAGCACCAAAAAATTTTCAGATGTTCGATTAAATTCTAGTACATTTTCGGTGGGTTTATATTTATAATTTATATTTCTGCTTTCCTGTGTCAATTTCAAGTTACTTGTTTGCCCTAAAAGCTTTGTTGGAATCTAAAATATTAAATGCAGTTCAAGATTTTGAATTCTCGAATAGTCGAGAATCTTCTAGAGCACGTAAAAATATTTGTAAACATTCTTAATGATATTTTTGTAAGCATATAAAATCCTATTCGACTCGTTTTTTACCCCTTGTTCTAATTTTTTTTTCATGCTGCAGGATATTTTGGAGCAAAGAATTCCCACAAAGATATACGACTCAGCGTTTGTGAGAAAAGCACTTAGAAATATTTGATTTAAGTATTTTTAGAAGTTTGTCGAAGATACAAAGAAAGCACTATTCAGAAATATTTCTGATTTTTTTAATCCAAAAAATTATATTAAAATAGAGTTTACACCCCCAAAAATTGTTATTGAAATTGTGAATTTTTTTATACATACACATAATTCAGACAGTCAGCTTTTGCTGGCTGTAATTTCAGCATTTTTATTTGGAAATTAGTATTCTAACGGTCTTAAAAAATAGTTTTTTTATGGACAAAAAGATTACTTAATTAATATGATTTTAGCATATTATTTTTGAGACTTAAAATGACAACTATTAGCAACTTTAACCACAACAACTGGAGAGTTTTCAAAAAACATTTTAAAGGCTATTATTCCGGTTCAGTTCCAGTTCCGGTTCAGTTTAGGTTTTGGAAGAAAACAAACTCGTTCAACCCTTTATTGCAGCTTCAGGCTGAATAATAGCATTTGTGTACATCTTAAAGAACCATAGAATTATCATATTCTGACTTGGCGACTACTTGCAGCTTCCGGACCTCCAGTCTCTTGATTCATTTTGCCGTCCTCCCCCTTTTCCTCTACGGCTGGGTCAGCCTCTCCCGCCTTCCCGGAATATTAACCTTCCTATTATCATCGGGTTTTCTCGAGATCTCTCCCGGGTCAACTACGTCTCTTCTGCGGTGTAAGTCTTTTCAGTCATTTTATTTTCATACGACTCCCATTGCTCGTATTGACTCTCATTATAGCCTGGGTGATTTACCAACTTGTAATTTCCATAACGGCCCCTACATAAAATACAGAACCACATGAAACATACACATTAAATGACCCTTGAACCATACGGTTATTGACCGAGCAATAATGACCCCATTCAAATTTTGTTTAGAAAGTTCATATAACTGATAATCAAAACTTCAACCCCAAAAGGTGCACACATGGTTAATTGAGGTTAGCTATTACAGATAGTAATCCTGTTTCTGTTGCAAACAAGAAACCAGTTTCGAAAGTTCACATAACGGATATTCAAGTTTATTTTACCTAAGAAGGTGCATTAGTTAATAGAGGTTAGCTATTACAGATAGTCCTCCTGGTTTGGTTAAAAAAAAAAGGAAACCAGTTCAATACTATTGTAGGTCTGTTAGAGATTTTAATGTCGTTATTATTATAGAGGTATGTTGAACTTTGGTGAAGAGATACAAAAAGAGATAAGGAGTAGACACTAGTAGATGCGAACCCCCACCTGTACGCCCCAGGAAGCGTACTTAAAGAAAAACAAACAAACCGGTTTTGAAGAGAGATTAAGTTCATGGCAATGAACTTGTACTTAGAAAGTTCATGCAACAGGAACTCATTATGAAAAGTGGTTGACCTCCAAGCTCACAGGTTTTCTTACAACCAGTATAACAACCCCTCCCGAGTTAATTGTTGCTCTTATCTTTCTCTATCTAGTTACTTTCTTATTAGGAGTGATGTCCTAATAAAAGTGAGCTCATCACTCACTGTCGCAAGAACAGGCTTATAACTAAATAGAAGGATCATAACGGTATTTAGCATAGCTAGTATTTGTGCAAACTTTTACCACATGAGCAACCCAAGAAACGAGAATGGAAATATTAGAATTAGTTCTTTAATCATGATAATAATTTAACATGTATATGCTTTGGTGTGTTTGACGTGCACATACAATATTAAATAAGTATGGACGCCTGTCCATAATATATATTCGATGTTTTTAGTAATCATAATAAAATAATAATAGATATAACCCTATATATAAAAATAAAATGATACTTGATAATGATACTTGATAACCCATGTTGTTATCTCCCAGGACTATTATCTCGATCCGGGTGTGGTCACCGTTGATCGGTGGATACGAATTTACGTTATACTTATCACTAGTTAGTTCAATTTCAAATAACTAATGTTGTTTCAATATCACAAAAGTAGAATTCTATTTTCATGTTCGGTCCCTTTGGTAAAATGGCTGACAAAAAGACGCTCAACTAAAGAATGAAGAGCTGGCTGGTTGGTGACTAGAAAATTCATTTTGTCTTTCTTCTAAAAATTTCCCTTAAAACGAGTCACCCGTTTTCATTTTTCCGCCCTGCCTCGACCCCAAACTTCAAGAAATATTGATTAATACACATGTGTGAATAAATATTTCCCAGCAATGTGGCAACGGCGCTCCAATATCAACTCACCCCTACTAAACTTAGACTAAAATGCAAAAATAAACCAAAAACTACACCAATGCAAGCCTCAAATGCCTTTAAATATTACAATCAAATATTAAAATTTATTTCTTTCATTTTGTCCTACAAGGACTGGGATGGATAACCTTTTTGTTCATGGCATTTAAACAAAGAAATGTTCTATGAGCGATGACACAGCCGTCACAAATACCGGCTGAAAATCCACCAGCTGGAACGAAGGCATCCGGTTATCTAACCAATATAAAACAATTAAATGATTTCACATCTAGAATCTTAGATCCAATTAAAAGGTAATAGTATTCACTGACCTTCTACGACAGCCTGGATGTCTAGTTTTGGATGCTTGACATGGAGCAGAAACATCCGATAAGGGTACATGGGATCTTCCAGACACTTAACGTCCTCCACATGCCATTCAAGGGGAACATATGGGTGATTACACATTATTGTAGCCACCATGGGACAGACAAAGGTGTCAGCCACTATCTTCCCGGGCGACAAACCTGCAAACTCCTCCGGGGATAAGCACAAGCTAGGCTGGATGGATTCCCCAGCACGATGGAAATATACCCCCCGACGATTGCTGCAGTTCTGGCAGCTCGCGTGCCAGGATTCTTGCCCCCATCCCAGTTCCGGGCGATGTTCCGCCAAATAAGTAAACTTCCCTTGCCCTTCCAATTGGGGCAGAGAGTTAATGGAAGACATGAAGACCACCAACAGGGGAATCGCTAATTTATTCCTAAAACATGTCCCGTTGTATTTATTGTTTTTTTTCTTCATGAGATAATACTTTTAATTAATTATTAATTTGTATCACTACTTACATGATCAGATGAGAGCAGCAGTTATCTCAAACCACACAAACTTTGAATCAGGTAATGTAATATGGTGCTCGCCTTCTGGACCTTCTTCCCTGCCACGTATATTCTCTACTGAACCACTGATTCATTCTCGATCGAGTCATATCCGTCTAAATTTGTATTAAATTCAATAAAACCACGTTCTATTGAATCAGCACAATTAAAATAAAAATTACCCGATCACGTTCTGCAAATTCGGCAAATTTCTCGCAAGCAGGAATCCAAATAAATATGAAATCCTTATGTTGCTGTACGTCCTCAAGCCTCAGCTGTTGGAACAGCTTTCTTCAGTGGTTGGTGAAGTTAGGAATTAGGCTCTAGTTTACTATCTTATTATGATGTATGTATGATATGTAAAAGGGAGTTATTCTCCTCTCCCCTCTTTGTTCAATCCATATAAAAAGCCCCATACACATGCGAATAAAGTTCAGTTTTAGGTTTTGGAAGAAAACAAACTCGTTCAACCCTTTATTGCAGCTTCAGGCTGAATCATAGCATTTGTGTACTTCTTAAAGAACCATAGAATTATCATATTCTGACTCATTTCAGATGAATCTTCAAATGAGCTGCTAACTGAGATATATGGTTGAATCTCTTGTCCCAAATGTAATATTTTTGTGGTTTATCTTTTGTGTAAATCCGCAATTAGGGAAATAATCATTCGTACTAAATGATTCAGAGCAAAAATAGCATTTCGTTGGCATTTGCTTGGTATGTGATCTGGAAATGTGGAGATCTAGATTGGAGTTAGATGAACATCCTTTTCCACAGATCCCGCATTTGTGAGGAACGGTGTGGTTCTTCATGTGGTCATTCAGTAGCCCTTTCGTCCCATATGATTTTTGACAGACTTCACAATAAACCAGGATTCAGGAATCTCACCTTAATTATGTTCACTTATCAGATGATTTAGAAGATTTCTTTCATGTTGATAGTTCCTGGGACATACATCACAATCGAAGGTTGTAGAAATTACGCAGCGTCGAGATTCCATGTGACTGCTCAGTTTTGTACTTGAAACAAATTTTTTATTTTCACAAAACAGACATTTGTGTAGTTTTTCTCGGGTGTGTCTCTTCATGTGTTCTGATACGTGACTCTTGCTGTTCAATCTTTTGCTACATATTTTGCAGTTAAATGAAGGATAATTCGAATGAACACTTTTCAATTGGGTTTTAAACTGGGCTTTTGGTTTGAAAGATGTTTAACAAATATTGCATAGAAATGGTCTGTCATTTGAATGTCTGGATGAATGTTCCGTAAGGTAAGATTTGCTTTTGATGTTTTTTGGGCGCTGTTTGCATTGGAAATATGGATTTGATTTTGTGTGCATTGCTTTCTGGTGCTGTTTTAAACACTGATTAGTTTTGATTCTACAGGTGTAGTAAAATTAACAGTTGTTCTGTATTCTCTCAATTTATTAAGTGAGTATAATAAACAATTACAATCACAACACTGTTAAAGAAAATGCGTAAACATTAAGCACCTTTTTCTAGCTCAAAAACATTGCCAGGATGGAATTTTCTGATGTGTTTATAAAGATTTTTATATGTCCTTCTGCAAACCCATAATTGCAAATTCGGCAAAACACTGCATTTTGGTGCTTCTCTTCAAGCAGTTTATTTGCAGCCTCAATCGCTCTGGCGGTCTTTAAGGGTGTCGATTGACTCAAACCATGGAGGCGGTCCATTTTCCACATTTGCTTGGTCTTGTAAAATGCATTTAACCTGTAACGTGTAATCTGGCGGTTTTTCCACATGCTGCCACCAATTCAGTTTCCCGTTCATCGTGGCTTATCTTCTGCTGATCTTGAATTTCACGAAACGTATTATTCTTCTCGTACTCTACAAGTATTTCTTTGCCGCTTATTAAGTTTGATTTCGGCTCGTAAGTGCTAAACTCAAGGCTAAAAAAACTTAATTGGCACTGAGTAATTTAAAATACAAAATTTTCAAAAAATTAAAACAAATGAAGTCAAAAAAATAAAAACTTGTATATATACGCTGAGCGAATTTTTGCGTTTTTGCTCACAAAGAGCTGCTTTTTTAACAATTTTAATTTTAGTTTCCGGAACCACAACTGTTTTTACAATCGTCTTTTACAATTTAAAACCTCCAAAGGAGTTGGTTAACCTAACCATCCTGTTACCCGTCTGGGGAGTTGCATACTTGATCTCCTTTTCAAAATGGTTATATATTTATGGTAATTTTAAGTTTGGAAATATTTTGATTTAAATGTATTTTGACAGAAGTGAAATGAACTCAAAGAAAATTGTACAAACTAAAAAAAACTAAACAACTTTTTTTCAACTAAACGACAAAATCTTCAAGCTACTTGGCTATATTTTCTTTAAAAAAAAATCAGAAACAATTCAATTCAAAATTTTCAAAAACATTTTAAATTTCCAAACGCATCAAAACTTTCAAAAAAAATTAAAATCTATGAGAACCAAAATTTTTAGAAACATTCAAAATTTAAAAACACATCAAAATTTTCAACGAAAATCAAAACTTTCCAAAACATTCTTAACTTCAAAAATAATTGTTTTGTATGTATAAAATAAATTAAATTAAACAAAAAAATTAAAACTTAATTACATTAAAATAATTTCTTAAAAACTCAACAACAGTAACACCATCCATTTTGTCGATAACAGCAACGACCTCAGAAGACATAAGGGCGAGGTTTAGGTGATTGACCAGAGGAGAATCAGCAATAGAGTCCATTTATCAAAATAGTTGTCCATTGGGGCTCACGATTTTCAAAGTGTAATTTTGAAAATCTTTTTGAATAAGTGAATTTGAAGGACAATAGCAACCGTAAAAAAAACACAAAAGAAAATGTGAATGTCTGCAATTTTATTCTACAATTGAAATCTAAAGTACACTTTTTACAAAAGATATTTTAAAATGATCAAATCGATGTCAATCAATATCAAGATATTGACATCTTTTAAATTCTTTAGATTAAATCTAAGAACAGCTAATTAGCAGTTATTAATAAAAAGCGTAGTTAAAGTTTTAAAAACAATCCTTTGAAGAGATACGTGAATATAAAAACTGTCATATCCTTAAGCTTTTTCTCCCTCAAAAACGACTTCGTTTAATCTCAGTAAAAAAACTAAAACTGATCTTATGAGTTTTTTAATGCGCATTATAAATTATGAATATGTTCCGAATTGACCTTTTGTTTTAATAGGGGAGCGAGAGGTTCGAAATCCCGGAGATTTTCTTGTTTTGTCACCCGATTCTGATGATGATATAAAATTATTGTCGTTAGGATTTTTGTTTGTCAAAATCGGTGATCCAAAACTATAAATGCTCATATTTTCAACAGATTGTGGAGAATCAAAATTAAATCGTCGGGGAATAAATTTTGTTTTGTCTGCAATTTTGCTGCTCATTGGGGAAACAACATTACTAAGTTTAGTTGTAGCTGCTTGATGTTTACGTTGGCTCTAAATTAATGTGTTTTTTTCTTAAAATACAGTCGCGAAGTTTTCAAGTTTATCGCCCCATTAAGCGACAAAGGTTTATCGCCCCATTAAGCGACAAATGTTTATCGCCCCATTAAGCATTAAACTCGAATTTTTGGAGTAGTCTACCTAGGGGATGAGGATTTTTACCGTCGGATTCCAAAAATATTACTGTTTGAAAGAGCATACAAAAATCTCTAAATTGACCCTGGAGTGAAAAATTCCTTCCTGGAGAACGTTGGCAATAAATTTCTAAAGATTTTTAGTTCCAAAAAGGGCTGCCCATAAATCATGGAGAATGGAACCAAAAATATGCGTTTTTATAATCTGCCTATATAAAATATTTGATCAATAAATAAATAAATAAACTCTTTTTTTTAAAAAAACTCATCCTTTGTGAACGGCCCAAAAGTTTTTCGCTTAATGGGGCGATAAACCTTTGTCGCTTAATCGGGCGATAAACTTGAAAACTTCCCGACTGAAATAGAAAATCAAAAACTTATTTTATGGTTTTAGTTAAGTACCTACAGTGACCATTTCGGGAACGTCGTCTACTGGTCCATTCGAATCGTTTGAAATAATTGAAGCATTATAAGTGGTGTGAATTGAAGATGATGATGTGATATTTTGTTTTCTGTTTTGTAAACTTTTGTAAGGGGGGTGTTGAAGTTTTAGGACTGGTTTCTAAAAACAAGTAATGAAAAGCAAATTTCAATGCTTAGAGCTGGAAAATAAATTTGACAGGTTTGTATTCGATTTTTTTTAAATGTGTTAATTTTTTTAAAGTTTTCATACCAATTTCAAATAAATAAAATGACTTTTCAAACCTAACTATCTGTTGTCGGACAACAGTTAAATGAAGACATCAGGTTTTAAGACGTTGACATTTTTATTGAGAAATTGATTT
>JAQGBQ010000829.1:0-15919 GCA_034698485.1 Vertagopus arboreus
TAGTTTGAGATTAATTAGTTTCAAGTCTCGTATTAATGTTGAACGAACGTCTAAAGGATTTTAATTAAATCCTCCTTTCAACTTAAGCCTCCAGACTTTTTTTTTAGACCTGTCCAGCAGACTTGAGCCTTTTTTTAGAAAGAATCTCTATAGATTCTAGACTCAAGATAAACCTATATTTAGAAGCAATATATACTGGAGTATTTTCTATCACAACATTTATATAAGTCTACCTGCACGAAATTAGTTTTAGCCCGTTGTTTTTTAAAGGCTTATACATAATTTTATTTGTCTTCCTGTCTGTCTATTTTTATGTATTTGTATTTGGGATTAACCTTTGCATAGAGCGTTGTTCAATTTTAAGTATAAGTATCCTATTGTCTTTAAAAATTTGGTTAAAAAATTTCAGATTCCGAGAGTTCATTCAAAATTTTATACTTAATATAAAAAAAAATCATTTCTAAATATCACTTTTATTGGTAATTCAATCAAATTAATTGATTAGAAAACGTTGCAAATTTCATTGCATTCTAAACTCTTTCTTAGATTAAAAAAAACTGAAACTATAAAAAAATCTGTACAAAATCGTTCAATTATAAATTGTGTTTAAGTTCACTATAAATGAACGGGCCTTTTGTAACTGCTTTGGAGTAGGGCTTTGAGATCAATGAACACTCATGTGTAATATCTATATATACATACAGACATACATACATACATAAAAAGATCAAAGATTGTATTAAAAACTAATTAACTTTGCTATATTAACTTTAACATTTTCTTAACCTTACATGTTTTGATTGGATGGACACCAACTAATAGAAGGAATATTTAAATTTAAACTTTATTAACAAATTAAGTTGAATTTTAGAAGAAAAAACAAGAGCTTGCAAAGTAAAAAGAAAATTCAGCAAAATAGTTTTTTTTTTCAAAATCGTCTATGTCGACAATGATATAAATATTTAAAGGACATCCTCCGTCATTTCGATTTCCTTCCTCCAACCCCCTCGGGTCTGTACTATGTACCAGATAGATGGAATGAAGCCAATTCTTTTTTGCAAAAAAATCTGCTATTCTCTCTCGATGTATCTCTAAGGAATGTTAAAAAATAAAAATCCGTATAATATTGATACAGTATGTATTGCTTTTATTCAGCTGCAAAATACACGACAGAATTTAATGAAGGAAATTTAGTCAAATGTGCACAAACATGAAATTTAAGATTTACATTTATAATACAAAAAATCATCATCTTCTTTGTGTCATATTTAGATATGTTTTAGTTATTAGTAATTAATTTTAGTAATTAATCGACAACAAATTTTCAATTCTGCAGGGTTTTGATTTAAATTCTTTACAATAGATTTAGACAAAGTGGTTATTGTAATCATGAAAAAACATTTTCAAGGCTATTTAGTAGCCAAATATGTAAAATAATGTTTTCCCCTCATAAGAATCTCATCATTCCTTTTACAATATAACTTTATAAGTAACAGTAACACAGAGTATATTTTACAAATAAAAAAAATCATATCGGTGCAAAAAATGGAGTGCCCTTAAGGGTTTATCGGAATGGTTGAAATTGTAGTGTCTATCTTCAAATTCCTTCCTCTCGATCTTCCCTGAGGAATATGTTTTTTGTCAAACAGTCAAACGCCCCGAGTTCCCGAATTTCCCGATCCGTTTTTTGTTGTTGTTGCGGGTAGGATAGAGATGATTTATGAGCTTATATCAGAAATATCTCAAACACGAATGTACAAGTTGAAGTTGACAGGGTTGAGAAGAAATATTCTACGAGGACAGCAATACTATATGATCCAAGAAAGGAAATGATTTATCAGCAGAATAATAAAATAGGAGATATCAAATATGTTTTTATATGTGACCGTCCAAGAGAATATGGCTCAAGTGTTCTTATAACTTTTCAGAATTTAGTGCCTCAATAAGCGCAGTGATTAATGTTACTTAAATGTGACAGTCCATGTAAAAAACGCACGGATATTACTTTAAGAATTCAGAATTTAGAGCTTAGAAAAAATGGTTCACTTGTTCTTATAACTTTTCAGAATTTAGTGACACAATAAGGCCGTTTAATTAAGCCGAGATCAACGTTATCGATCGTTGATAAATGTGTCAGTCCATGTAAAAAGAGCAAGAATACTGTAACAGTTCAGAATTTAGAGCCTAGAAAAGAGCCATTAAGCAACACTTTAAATTCTGAACCCGTACAGTGCTATCAATGTCCTTTAAAGTTGGACGGTCACAAATAAATTATAAGAGATTAAAACGGCAGTTGAGCAAATTTCATCTGGACTGTCACATATAATATTTTATGATTTGTTTTAATATATATTTATTTTCTGTGTTTTTGGTTACAGTTATCACTGCCCCACAATTTGTTCTTGGGTGGGATTCCGGACTCGCAGTGGCTGAGTCCGAAGGTCAAAGTTCACGGTGGATTCTCCGGTTGCATTCAAAAGGTAAGGGTTAAGAGCTTCTCTTGTTGCATTTGATCTTGAATTTATTTCGGCTATCATATGTATTAGAAGACTCCCTGGGTTTTATTGATTGAATATTGATTTTTTGACCACATCAGTTCTTTTACGCTTGAACTCGTTTTATAAATTTAGTAGATGGATGAATTTTTGTGAGGGTGGAGGGGAATTGGTTGCAGGTATTTTTTATCGATAATAAACAATTCTTTATAATTTTCAGTAGCCTTCTTCTGGTGAATATATAAATTTTAGAAAAAATGAATTATTTTTCTTAATTTAAATTAAATACTTCAAATCTTCGAATCTAGCTGTTAAATTACGTCTTAAAATTATTAGCTTAATACAAAGTCTGCGGGCCGTCACATATCTGCAATGTAACTATTAAATTTATTAAGGTCCAGATTCCATAATAAATCGTCAGAATTTGATCAAATCTTTTTATGAGATTAAATTTAAAAAAAATTCTCCTGTCTAAATCTAAAATAGTATTTTTTATTTAAAAAATAACTTTCTTTTCGAACTCAAAAATAACAACGAGATTGTTTAGAAGCGTAATTTTGGCCAAAGCTTTTCAAAACACCCTGATAAAGTGATAACACAAGACAACTTTTATTTAAAAATTAAATAAATAATATGTAGCTTTCTATTTTTAAAAAAGGCTCTAGTCTTAAGATTGAAGATTTTTTTACTACAAAAAAACAACAGTTCATACACAACTTTGCATTGTTTTTAAATTGTTTTTTCAACTGGTGGCAGATCTTGATTAAAAGAAAGAACTACCGATCCTACCTTTTTCAATTCTGCAAGACTTTTATTTTATTATAAAACATCTAATATTTAATCATGTTAGTTCAGTAGAATGTTGACAAGTGATCTGGTAAATGTGTAGTGTAAGGTTGTGTAATTAAATAACCCTGAGCCCGCATGTATTTTCATTAGCCCATTGGAACATTTTCTGGCTCTTCTGTGAACAAGAAGTTCAAGTTGACTCTTCTTACTCCAGTAAAAGTTTCTTTATCGAGTGATTTATTCGCTTGAATTACATAGAAAACTTGTCTTTCAACTCAACCGTGGCTTTTATATAAACACAAAACATCTTCACTACTATATATAAATATACTATATACCTTTACAAATATATATATATACGTATCACATATATATACATGAAAAGATCTGCACTAGATCACCTTCTAATTACATTATTTCCACTCTACTCCTTTCCCTTTATACTTGTTTTACTATTTATAAGACTAGGAGGGATCGCTCATATAAAATGCAACTTTTTTTAATTTATTTTATAAATCATTTTTGTCACAAATTATAAAAGTATTTCTGAGACTTTTCTCTTATAGTGAAAGTTTTTTTTTAAACAAATTTGTAGATTGTAGTTTGAGGGAAATCTGTAAATTTAAATTATTATGTTTGAAAAAAACTTTCATGATCTCTGAATGGCCCTTTTGCAGTGTTAAATATTCTTTAAGCCTACAGTGAGGAGATTCCTCTTTTTAGTTGGACAGCCACATATAAGACACGTGTTTGATTCTCACATTTAAAGTAAGACTTGAAGGGGCTGTCCAATATATAGAAAAAAAGATTTAATTTTAAAAAAAATATTTTTCGTATTTTATCAGATAAATTTGTATAAATTAGGATCAGTTAAAACTTTTTCGAAACTACATTAGACTGTTTTGACGTGTCTACACATATTTTTCTCTAATTTCGAATCAATTAAAAAGGACAACTCTTAAATAACAAATTTGTTTTTAATTGGAATCTCGAGAATAAAGTTTATTAGAGGAATGGATGCTCTATTTAAAATATAAAATGATGTAGAGTATTTACTAGTATAGAGATTGTAGATTTAATCCTTTATGTCTAGATGTAGTTTTAATGTTGTGCAGATTGTTTGGTAACTTTGGTTTTATTGAGGGCAGAGGGGCTCATTACATTATACAAACGGACTTTCATTTCCGAAAACTCTTGCAAATCATGACTCAAGGTGAACTTCTGGAGTCTGAATAACAGACTTCACTTATTATATAACACAACTTGTATAACCTCCACACACAACAACTACTAACTTTCTCTACACAAAAAGTTTTCACAGTCCATAGGGTCCTTAGAATAGAAATGTGGCAGTCGAACTTTAAAAAGCACGAATGGTACTGTAAGCTTTTAGAATTTAAAGTATTGCTCTATGCCCATTTTCCATGTTTTAAATTCTGAACTGTTACAGTACCATTCGTGCACTTTTAAATTGGACTGTCACATATACAAGAATACTACGGGTGAAAATTATTTCTTACCTTATCTCTACCGTGAAAGTCAATAGGGGTGCCTACATAAATTATGTTGTATTAAAAGCTCGATTTATTAAGCCATTGTAGAGTGGCAACATTTATGAACTGAGTCTGAACTGAGAGTTTAACTTTAGTCTAAATTAAAGGAAAGACATGACACGATCAACTATCTACTTTACTTTCTACTTACATTTTGTATTATTTCCATTTGAGATTAAATCTGCAAAGTTTAACAATACTCATAAATATATGCATAAGTAAAGCTCTGTTATTCAAACCAGTGCTAAATTTATTTTATATCATTTACTAGGTGAAAAAAATCCTATATTCTTTAAATAGTAAATATATTTTTGTTCATTCAATTTTCTATGTTTTACATATCTATGTAATAATAAAGAAAGTTTTTATACAAGGAAATATTCCTTATTTTTCGCATTTTTGTCCAGTCCGGTTATTTCGGAACTACTAAAACGGACATGCAAACAAAAACTTTGCTAAATGTTAAACTAAACGTGTTGAAAGTGCGTGTTTTGTCGATTTCAGATTGCAGAAAGTTATTATATTTGTTCTAGATTTTAAGATATGAACTTTTCCGTCAGAATTCTGACTTTATATTTTATTCGCTATTAGATAGATATGCATAAGAGAAAGAAGTGAAAGTGAGTTGAAGAGAAATAAACATTGCTATTTATTTGGAAAGGACAGAGAAGTTTGAGAAGAGGTTCGTCTCTCGAGGGACAGAAAGAACTTTTTATTACCATCTAATGCCATGTATATAGTCAGGAAAGTCAACTTGATTTTACTTGATTGCCTCGCCCATTACTTACTTACATTGTACAACTTACCAGAATTTTGAACTAGAATAGAAACAGACATCCTGACCCTTTTGGGGGGCATTCATAAATTATTTCAATCAAAAATCAGAATTTTAAAACCTGTGGTCATCTTGTCAAGCTGACCTTTGACTTTTTACTAAATGTGACATGATTTATGAACACATCTCCTTTTGTGTGTGTGTGTTTCCACTGTAGCTAGGTTTCCAGGTTTAAGTGCCATTAAATAAATTGCATGCATGCGAGATTGCTTGGCTTTTCTGAGTCATTCCCTTTATTGATTACTTATGAGAGAGAGGGTTGTCATGTCATAAAGGGCATAAAAATCATATGAAAACTGCCTACGCTTTTGATTTCTAGATAAGTCACAGATTTATTTACTCGGCTTGCCCTCTTTCGTTTGGTCAATATTTCAATATTACTTCTTTTTTATATTATTTGTGGGTTTCTATTAAAAATGGGCTGTTCGTAAACAACTTTAGTTGAATTAAATGATAGGAATTGAATTAAATGAACACAGTTGTATATGAACGGTTCGTTTTTTTATTAAAATGCGAAATAAGATTATAGCTTCGTAGGAATATAAACTGATGATGACTGAATGCTTTCTTATTCTATAGTTGATGATAAATGAGAAGCCACTAAGAATAATGGGGTCAGCCATGTCCGGGGTGAATTTGGAGAACTGTGCCCACCCCTGTCTAAGGAACCCTTGTGACCACGGGGGTAAGTACTTAGAATTATATTATATTTAAATAAAGATTGTGTTTTAAAAAAATAATTTGTACAATTGCAGGTAGCTGTATTCCCCAATTGGACACGTTCAAGTGTCATTGCCCCCTAGGCTACCGGGATCCTTACTGCCAGACCCGGATGGACAAAGAAGATACGATCACAGCTCCTAGATTTATTGGAGACTCGTACCTCCGATTCACACACCCTCGTATCCTCAAAAGGTAATAAGAACAATAAATTTATTGTCTTTTTTGGGTGTGCCTCTTCAATTTTGCAGATAATTTAATTATATGAATTACTTGTAGGTTATCGGGCTGGAGACTTAATCTGAGTTTCCGACTCAAGACGGATTTGTCGAGAGGGCTTTTAATTTGGGCAGGTCGGAAGTGGATGACCTCAGCGAGTGATTTTATTTCCATGGGCCTAAGGAATGGGTTCATCACGGCCAGCTTCTCATTGGGCTCTGGTCAAATCACAATTGCCTACAACTTCACATCCGTCAATGATGGACAGTGGCATCGCGTCCATCTCATCAGGTAGGAATAAACAAAAAAAACTTTACTGAAATCATGATTACTTTCAAAACTCTTGGATCTAATCTAGATTCACCATCAAATTATTTTTTAATTCTGCGATTGGCATAAAAAATATTACTAACAATACCGATACATTCAGCAAATGCCACTTTAGAGCTGTGTTTCCCATCAAAAAGGGATTTAGTGGGATTTAATGGGATCACTTAACATTTATAAATATAATACTCACAATCAGTTTTGATTAAAGATTACAGTACGCCGTCGAGTGTATCTGTCCATTGACTAAATATTTTTTAAACCTCAAGTTTTAAGCAAAGAGCTTCACACTTTATAAAAAAATTGTTTAAATCGAAACTACATAAAAATGTGATGATAAAAAATTTTGTTTTTTAAATTTCAGAAATGAACAAGAGGCGAGCCTGTCAGTTGACGACGGCCCTCCAGTCACGGGCATGGCCCCTGGCAAACTTCGCCAGCTTAATATCAATGACGGCCTTTATATCGGTATGAATCAAACTACAAATAAATTACCTTAACATTTTATTAAATAATATTTCTAATAATCAAAGTATTCTTTCTCACTTATCCTTTTATAAAATATATTTTCATAATCTAAGCAAAATTCTCATTAAGTACCCGCTTTTAGAATTATGAATAAAAGTCGACCAGTTTAATTTTCGACATAGGATAAATCATCCTTCGCGTATTTTTAATGCGAAAACGAATATAAATGCTAAATGGGTTATCCCAGACTTTTTTTTCCCGAAATTATGTTTAAGAAAAACTAGAGAAACTTCCAAAAAACTGTGTTTCGTATGTACGTCTAACTTTTTTAAAGAACCCATTACCAAAGTTGGATAGAAAAAGTAGACATTATCCGATTTTTATATGCAAAATGCCATTTAGCGTGTAATTTTAAGGCTAAATCAAATGTGCCATTTTAGAAAAAGAGAGAGGTCAACTGGATTTTGAGATTTTGCCGAAAAACTACAAAAACTAGAATTATCGACCAATTTTTTTAAAAAAAATTTCATCATAGATTTTTTCAACTTAACTTCCATTTCGATCTAAAATATATTTTTGAAGTCGGGATTTTTTTCTTCCAAAAAGACAGCTTTAAATGAGTTTGAATATAATCTTACAGTAATTAATTACATTTTTTATTTTTATTTAAATTAGGTGGCTTAGAAGACGCAAGACACCAAAGTATGAACAGATACTCTGAAGGGTTTATCGGATGTCTGACGGACTTGGTCCTTGGCTCCGAACGCGTCTCTCTCCTCCAAGAAGCCTCCGAAGGAAGAAACGTCGACTACTGTGACTGAACCACATTCTAAAACTAGATACAATTTTAAAAATAAAAAACAATTCACACTATTCTAACTACTACTATTACTAATATCCTTTTGTAATATCCACAAAAATATAAAAATCCTGTCCATTAACAAGTAATACATTTCAAAGTTCAAAAGAAACACAACAGCAGCATCATCAGAAGGTCAGAGGTCACTAAAGAAAATTCCACTAAAAACTTCAATAACTTTAATATCCAGTGAAAATAAAAGTGACACAAAGCAGCAATTAAAAAGGTCAACTTTAAATAAATCAAGCTCTTAAAATCCAAAGTGAGACAAAAGTTATTATGCTTCAAAAAAGCACACTTCAAAAAGCTGAACAAACACCGACGAATTATCAAAAAATTATCATAAAAAACTGACGTATCATTCCAAATAAAAAATCTACATCTCATCTTCTTCTTCGATTCGATAAGCTACAAAGTATCATCTTATCATCATTATATAAACCTCTCTAAGCTAACTGTTTTGTTCGCAATTGTTCTGTTTTTTTTTCGATTTCTGTGTAGCCCCGTAATTTCTAGATAGTGGATTTACTAAATATTTTAATTCTTTATTACAATGTGCCTATAATATTAAAATATAATATCTCCACAACTCCTCTTCTTGCAAAGCTATTACATTATATTACAGGATCTGTTGAACAAACTGTGTACAGCTAAAGATAATTGTATATAGTATTTATAAAGTTTAGAAATAATTTTATGAATCTACATGAATCTACATGTAAATATTATGTGTAAAGAAAAAAACTCTTTCAATCTTAAATATTTCTTAGTAATTTCTAATCCTACAAAAATACTATAGCTTATCTTATCTATCTCAATTTCATAATGCTTTTTAAACAATTATTATATAAGTCTTGGCACTTTTAAATGGTTTTTCTTTCAGATTTAATCGCAATAAAACCTCAATGAATCTGTTTTTTTTTTTCGAAAAAAAAAAAAAATTGAAAAGCCATTTAAATTGTTGTCACTTGTAAATAAATTTAAATATTTAACTATTAGAAATCTCTTTTCTTCGTAGAATTAAATAGTAAAAAGTTGCTTAAGTTGTGTTTTGAATTCCTTTAAAATCCTTTGAGATTCTCGATCCGAGAATATTTGCGGAAACGGCAATCTAGGGTTTAGAGAAGTATAAAAGTTGCCACCAAGTCGTTGCGCAATCCTTTTACCTCTGAATCATAATGCGTTTCCCTCAATCATCATCTATTCTTAGAATAAAAACAAATTCTATTGTCTAGTCTCCTCTATATTTAAACTGAAAAAAACACACAATCTTTATGCCAGTTTTTGTCCATGTCTTTTATTATATATTTCACAGTTTAGAGTTCAGATCAGGCAACAATTCAGGATGTTTTAAAGAAAAATTGCGTCTGAAATATTCACAAAATATAATGTTTAAATTTGAACTTTTTGTGTATGAAATAATTGGAACAAATATGAAGTCATAATTCCTTTAAAATATTTTTTAAAACTTAAAAAATTAATTACAATTTACAATTAAAAAAGCTAGAACTATTTACTGTGAAATAAGACAGAAGATATGGACAAAAATAGTTTTACACCCTCCTCAAAAAATATATATATTCCCTTAAATTCCTATCAAAATCAAATAATTCTGCACTCTACTACTGATAAAATATTATACGTAGGCAAACTACTATATCTCTCATCTTCAAAATAAATATCTTCAGATCTCTATCACGTATTTACTATGAAACTATATAAACTATTTAAGCCTAAATTTTTTTATTTGTATATGTAAATATAATAAAATACATAGTAGCATTGTATTTAAGTTTGTAAATTAATTTTTATACATTTGTTTTTGGGGTGTAATTAAGTTAAAAAGAATAAGCAAGAGAGCTTTCCTTAATGTGAGTGTGAATGCTCTTTAAGAAGTTAATTATTATAAATCAATAAAACTGAAAAGTTTTTTTAATTTTAAAATAAACATTCTGAACAATGAATTTCTGGAGAGGGGATTTCATGGACAAGTTAGTATCTGGACAAAATTGTGGCAGTCCAAATAAAAATTGCACCGGTGGTACTGTAAGAGTTCAGAATTTAAAGTATCAACCTATTCCCTTTTTATGGGCTCTAAATTTTGAACTCTTATAGTACCATCTTTTCTCTAAATTTTGTCTTTAATTTAATTTAATCTTTCAGTGTCCAGAAACTTTTTTGTCCATGAAATATCTTGTCCATAGAAAGCCACTGTCCAGAAACCTAGAAATAGCTTAGAACGAACGTTACTTTAAACAGTTTAAACTAAATGACTTACTGAGAAGAGGTTGTAAACAATGTAAACTAATGTAATAATAATACTAATAATAATAATAATTTATCAAAAACATACAATAAGCAACATATCAATTCCCAACAACAACACCAACTGAATAGTAAATAGAGAAATTTGTTAGTATTTTGATTTGAGATCCTTTTCTTACTCTTAAATTAACTGTAATTAATGTAAGATTCTTTAATTAATTAAAATAAGTAGTTTTAATTAAATATTGGCAAAGTCCCGTGAGAACTTATAAACAAGGCCATAAACAGAATTCAAAATGTGACATAAAACATAAATGTAATTTATTGTAATAATTAATTAAGTAAATGTAAAATTATAACTTAAAGTAGTTTTAAATATGAGTAATCGTCTCCCTATTTAAACTTAACCCGATATGTTTCATATGTACGTATCATCTTGTAACTGTAATTAATTAATTGTAGATTCTAACAACTATAATTATTTGAAGCACATATTATAAAAGGTAGTTATTATTAAATGTACTTAATTAGGAAGATAGGTATAAAATGATAAGATAATTAATTAATAATACAGATCAATTGAAAAAAAACATGGTTGTTTGTATTTCTGAAGTTGTGGACGTGAATTAAATAAATCCTAATTTCATACCGAAAAAAATTCACAAAAGACTTTTTTGCATTTAAACTTAACTTCATTTTTGATGGCATATATCATATGCATCTCATATCTCATGAATATTCATAAGAATTAGTGAAATTTTATTTAACATTTTTGTTAAAAAATGCAAAGGATTAAAAATTAAATACATTTGAGAAATTACGTAGTCTCGGTCTGACAGGCGTGTACTATTTACTATTTTATTTAATAAGATGGTACAGATAACCCTGGAAGTTTATTACTTACTTGTATTACAAAAGTGAGACAATTTCTTGAAAACAATTATGCACACCCATTACTTAATTGTGGCCTACACCCTTGCTTAATACTGATTTTCAACAAATTCATCTAAATTGGATGGACAATATTTGAAATCAGGTAAAAAACTGAGTGTAAAAAAAAACATTTTAAAACAAAAATAGGAGCAGAATCACTATTAAATTAAAATATCCTTTTTTTATTTAAATTCTAAACATTGTAAATCGATTGTTATTACTCTACTGAAAAATATTTAATTCACCTGTACTAATTAGTAATCGCATAGCTTTAATAAATCCAAATCATTAAATTATAGAATAACGTCCATTCATGTGGGTTGAGTTTAGCAGAGCGGAAATTAAGTAGCTTCTTCTTCATCTTACATATTTCTATTTCTTGGTTATTTTTGTTAGAATTGCCAAAATTAAAGCAAAGTCTAGTATTTCTAGCTCTCTAGACTGC
Organism: Vertagopus arboreus; assembly: GCA_034698485.1. NCBI lineage: Eukaryota > Metazoa > Arthropoda > Collembola > Entomobryomorpha > Isotomidae > Vertagopus > Vertagopus arboreus. Next base: position 11,909 of record JAQGBQ010000829.1, read on the forward strand.
TTTTATAATAATATAACGGGATCTTTATGCTAGAAATATTTTTTGCTAATTCTAGATAGATTAGTTCAGCGTATGATTTTTTTTTATTGTTTTGCTCTGTAATTTGTAGATTATTTGGCATGAAGAGAATTATAGTTTTTTAAAGTTCATTGTTTTATTTTTTGTAAGTGTGGAAATAGCTAAAATTTTGGCTAGAATATTGCAATTTTTTGTTTGCATCGTTGTATAATTTCTGTTTAAACTGGTCGACTGAGATTCAGTTTTCGAAAAGTTTTGTCGAACAAATAGATTTTGGTGTCGCGATTTGCCCCATGCTTCTGGAATTTGCGGTAAAGTTAAACTAAATTTTTTGCAAAAATTGCATATATTTCTTTCAAAAATTGTGAATCACTCATAATTAATTATTTTGAAATAACATTAGCATTAATTATTAATTAGTAGTTAATTTAATTGTCTGATAAGACAGCTAAGAGTCAAGATGAGAAAATCAGGGAATAAATCCGCGTGTTCATCAAAGGTATAATTTTTTTTGTATTTAATCATCTTCATTCAATTACAAAGTAAATAATTTGTTGATTTATTTATGCCTTTTCAAATTTCAAACATAATATGGAATTTAACCAGTATTTTAAAGGGGAATTAAATTTAAAATATTTAATTTAATTTTTTGTGTTGGAGGCTGCCTCGATTTTGAAATATTGTCCAAAAACTGTAACAAAAAAAACAGTAAAACACAAATTTTTATGTATTAATTAATTATTTTGCAGGAGGAAGGAGGTCCGTCTAAGAAAAGGTGCAGAATGGAGAAAAAGAATCCGGAAATAGAAGTCGCAGAGGTGGAAGAAGAAGCCGTCTGGATACATCCTTTGCTTGTAGATCACGTAAGATTTATTATTTAACCTACCTAGAAATCTAGAAATGCGTACTTGTGAAATTAAACTTTATACGATTTATTTTGTTAGGTAATCGAAAAAGTATTGGGCTATTTAGTGAAGAAATCAACACCAAAAGAGCTCCTAGGCTGCCGAGAAGTCTGTAAAACTTGGTGCCAAGTCGGCACCAAAATGTACCAAAATAGTGAGGAGAATCGACAAGTAAGATTTGGTTTCGGAGATACAAATCGACTCAAGGGATTCTTATCAGCAATGGGAAACACGAATAATCTTCCGCTTCAGAGATATCAATTTGATGTCAACTTTTTCATCCGAGAGAACAAAGAAATATTCATACAATTTATCAAAACTTGTGGTCCATTCATAACCAACTTGGCTCTCAGTTTCGGAAAGAATTTCATCATGTCCCGTGCCCCTCAAGTGTTCCAAAATGTGGATTTCAGCTCTTTGAAATCTCTATCTTTTAATTGCAGTCATTTGAACATAATGAAACCCAATGGGGGTCGGAAGACGTGGAGTCCTTCTTCTCATACTTATGACAATCTCCGGTATCTTCTGAGGTCTATACTGGAATCAGCTCCAGATCTTCAACACTTGAATTTCGACTCTTCTTCCTTCGATCACATTAGTACAGAAGATAGCACAAAGTTTGGAGACTTATTGGCTGAAACTATTCCTACAAAAGTTACGAGTTTAATCATCTTTTTGGATATGGGAGAAGAGCAGTTGAATAAATTGCGAATGCGGAACTTAAAGTTGGATCTGCTGAACCTCGATTTCCTAGGGCCAACATATAATACTGAAGCTATCGAGGCATTTCTTACTAGCCAGAAGGGAACGCTGAAAACGCTAAAGATTCCTGACTTGCCCAAGACATTCTCAGAGAATCTGGACTCTCCTAAGTTTAATAAGTTGCAAGTTCTGGAGAAGGTTGGAAATAACCCTTCGCTCTCTTATCTCAAATCATTTCCGTATTTGAAGAAATTGATTCTAAGGAGTATACATAAACCTGGAGGGATTGCAGACTCTTTCCATGTCGAAAATGGTCCGGATTTATTCCTCCCGACTGTGAATGAATTGGATATGAGAGAAGTACCAAATATGACCTTGATGGTTAAAACGCTTTCTCAATGTTGCCCAAATATCAAGAAACTTCGCCTACAACTTCATCCAGCAGAATCGTACACCGCGCTGCAAACTGTTTTTGAAGTGATGCCATTCCTGGAAGAGCTGTGTGTCCGATTTCCACACTTTTTTAGGAACTTGGCAGTAGACACGATCTTTACTGGAATTCCTGTCGAGATTTGTCGGAACATGCTGGAGAAAAAGTCTTTTACAGAGATTGAATTGGATGGAGTTATACGAAAACCAAATATTAATAGTCTAGCCAGTAATAATATTTATTTATATTAAATACATTAAAGTTTAATGACTAATAAATAACAATGTGTATATTTAATCGTTTCAGAGCTCAAGAAGCTGTCAGTTCGAACTGCATCGTATGCTGTAGTTTTGACGAATGTTACTGCCGTATTTGGTCTCTTGTCCCATCCAAGTCTTGAGGAACTACAAATTTCTGCATTAAATGTAAGTTGATATTTAGAAATCTCAATATATATTCAATTATAACATTATAACTGATTTCTGTAGATAACCAGAGACTATTTCCAACGACTGGAGAACCGATTACGAGTAAAAGAACTAGTCAAGGATACCATAATTGAAGCATTACAACAACGTGATCCTCAGTTTCTTCCTTGGGTCTGTCTTTCCCGTTTCACTGAGTAATCTTTCAAAATCCACCCTTACAAATCAATCAGTATATAAATAAACCAAACAAATGGTGCCATTCAGATATTGTATTGATTAGAGTTTAACCGTTAGTTAATTATTTATTTGAGTGGGAGTTAATATTCAGATATTGTATTTAATTTTCATTCATAGTCGTTAATTACGTACGTAGTAGTAGACTTTGTGCAATTAACTTACGAGTTTATTTACACTCTAATTGTAATGAACTATGTGATACAAACTTGCGTCAAGTTCACTGAATCCGTAAACAAGTGGAGGTTGGCTTATTGCTGTTATCTCTCTAAATAATATTATTTGTATTATTATTACAAACCATAAATTATTAAATACATTTAAATACAGACAAGACTTGGCCAATGCAATTGTTAGAGATTATTATACTGACATGTACAAATGAAAAAAAAAATCACGATATCAATTCCAGAGTGTTAATTAATAATAATAATGATAAGGTACAGAATGTATAATATTATTTGTTTATCTGTAAAAAGAACATGAGATGTGATAAGATTTGCACGTAAATACTGAATAATATGTAAATAATTTAAATTTGATAAATCTGTTTCAATTAAGCAAATAAGTGTTGTGTTGGGATAGCCGGTGAATAAACTCACATACTAATAAATACTTGTAATTGAGTCCAATAACAAGTCAAATTGATTTTTTCCCCTATAAAATTTATTGATCTTTAACATTTGATACTGAAAGTCTAAAGTTGAATTCGATTATTTCATATGAATCAATTAGTGGTTTTTATTGCTTATAAATATTTTTGACCAATAGGTTTTTTTCCTCTTACACTTTGATCTCATTTCGTTTGGTAAAAGGAATTTGTTTAGGAATTAAGAAGAAGAGAGATATGGTTTCAAGATAATTGATAATTTATTATTAGTAAGAGGGACTTGTGTTTGCTCACTTTCACTAAAAATAATTCAGAAGTTTTTATTATTTGTTCAGTTTAAACCAGAATTGTTGGTGGAGATTAGGATTAGCTTAGCTTCCTCGTGGATTGAGGAAATCACATGCATTTGGAATAATTCATTCACATAGTTAATTCCTTCTGCATTTACATTTACATTTTAAAAGGCTTTTTTGACATTATTTAATTTGGGCTATGAATCCGTCAAAAGATTTGCCTAAATCACCGCGAGAAGATGCGAACCCGATTTCTAAATTGTTGTTCTGGTAAGAAAATAATTAGTTATTTTTTTAATTATATTTTTAATTGTTTTGATTTCTATTTTCTAGCTGGATCATCAAACTATTTCGTTTGGGATCAAAAAGAGATTTGGAAATGACGGATTTG
>JAQGBQ010000830.1:0-15916 GCA_034698485.1 Vertagopus arboreus
GGATAGACATGGATTGCATCTTCAAAAACTTCTTGTTCAGTTTCTGATAAGTTTTTATGAAGTCGTGATCTCAATTGGTCAATGTGGTGTTCTTCAACTTCGCGTACCCTAAATGAGCTCAGTAGTTGTTGGAATTCAGGGTCTTTTTTATGCCGTTGATTCTCTTTCAGTACAACGCTTTTGAATAATCTATAAACAAGTAATCCATCTTTAGCAAATTGTGGAAGTTTATGTTCTTCCGAATAAACACAATAATCTAAGGCGCAGCGTAATTGAGACACGTCGCCAAAAGGTAAAGAATTATCAAACACTTTTTGAAGTGTCTTGTTTAGAAACGCCCAGGCATTTAACCCGACGAGATAACATTCGTCAAAAAATAAATAATCAATGTTTTTAAATCTTTTAATTAATCCTGCAGACAACTGTTGCCTTGATTCACTTGCTAATGTATGAAATTCTTTTCCATCCTTTATTATACAAAACGCTGAATGAAAAGTAATACCATTTATGGAAAATGCTGAATTTCCAGTAGTACTGATAGTTTGAAATTTACAATTTCTTTTTGTAAGCAGTTTATCAAGAAGAGATATTAAATAAGATTTCCCAGTGCCTAAAACAAAATGTTATTAATTTATTGAATAGTGCAAATTAAAGTAAATTTTACCTGCTTCTCCATTTATCAACAACAGTTGTTGTTGGTGTTTATCTTTTTGATATTTTGTAATATGACTATCCACTAACGATAACACGTGAGCTTGAGACGCTGTTGGAAAATAAACAGAAGATTTATTTACAAGATTGGATCGTCTTTGTCGCTTTACTCTAGATATGAATGATTTAATTTTTTTTAAATCCTGTTCATCAAATTCACTACAATTATCCACCCAATTGTAATTTAAATCAACTATTCTGTTTCCAATATCTTCAGAATTCATTTCGGTGCTGTTTCTCGTCAGCAACTAAACTACTTTATTGAATTGTCAGCTTTTATATGCAAGTAAATTCACGTGTAATTCCAAAGTTCATTATATTTCTGACCAAAGTCTAAATATGTTGGGTTCAAAGTCTAGAATCTGAAAACGCAAAGTCCAAAAATATATGATCTCGTAAAATCCAGAACAATCCAAGTATCTCCCACGTTATCATAGAACTTTCTAGAATATATTTATTGCGTCATTTTATTATAGATATGATCTCTAAAAATCCAAAAGAATCTAAATAGATATCTGTAACGTTACAATAGAACTTTCTAGAATATATTTATCATCCTCAGATGATATAAATTGAGCTTCATGGCAAATAATTTACTCATATTTCCTCAAGCCTTTAAAGAACCACTTCCAAAAATCTAAAATTTATTATTGCAATCATGATTGATATTAAACTATCAGAACGTCTACCCACCGATCCGCCAGATATTTTCTGGCGAAATAAAAGGTTTTATCGATCATTTGACACTTTCCACTTTTCAGAATCTTTAAAATTTCATAAATTATTTAATCACGATATTTCATCCTGGTGCTTATATTTTGCGAAAATGGATACCGACTACATATATGATTATCATAAACGACATGCATACTTTTATCTCACTGCTCAAGAGCTTGAAGAAACTATTCAACATTTGAAAAGGATTTTAAAAACCATTCCGGAAAAAGACGTTAAACTTTTATCTACAGAGTTAAAAGATCCTGATCATAATATTAGGTGGGAAAGGTATCACAACTCATATTGGATGTCGAACAATGTTTTAAATACAAACAATAACCGAGTTCACATTAAACTGGAATGCACCAAAAAAGACGATAATATTAACCATTTTACCATTTTGTATTTTTTCGAGTATCGAGACGAAACCTTATACCCGTTTGAAGGCGAATGTTTGGTTTTGGTTCAAGGTGATAACTTGAAATTTTTAAAAACTTTGGAGAGATATCTAGAAGAGTTCCAATCTGAACCAACTGCATTTTGGAAATCTGAGAATTTTTATTGCCCTGCAGACGCAATGTTTGATGTTATTGGAGTTCGAAAAGTGTTTTCCGCTATCACTAAACAATGGACAGTTTACATAATAAGATACTTTAGCTGCCCTGAAGATAATCCAATGCACCATTCGTATTTTAAGCTATCACGAACACAACTGGATTTGGTTTCAAAAATTTTATTTAAACTAGTTTGTGAGTTGCAAACTGTACCTGAACATGAACTCGTTAAAAAATGTACAGATAGATTTGCGTTGGAATTTTGGCAAGATTCTTCCGTTTTTAAAGTGGAAAACATTTATATGAGATTAGATTATTGTAATTGTTGCTCTTCAAGGTGTTCTGATAGAGTCGTGCGGTTTATTCAGTGGGATGGAATTGAGCCCATTAAAAATGCAGAGAGAATGACATTGTATTTATTAAACTTGGAACATTTGACAGATAAACTGCTGACAATGAATCAACAATTGACTGCTCATGAAGAAAATTTGAAACGAATTGCAGATGCGTGTACTCCTTAGAGAAGTCACTAAATAATCAGACTTTGCCCTATAAATATATGAACTTTGTATCGGACGTGTATATATAATATATATTTTTTTCAATTTAGTATAAAAGCAAATGATTTAAAAACTTTTACTCATTAAATGTTTAAGAACTGCAAGAGAAGCTTAAAGCCATTAAAATGGTAAAGACTAAAAACACAAAAAGACAATATCCCTCAGAAAAAGTAAAACCTACCAAAAAACTTCAAAAACTCTTGGAAATGGACAGTAAAAAAGAAAAACTTCCAAAAATGTTGAAAATTGACAGTTCAAACGAAAACACTTGCGATGACGCTGGAATTTGTTGTGAATTTTCGACAAATGCTAAGGGAGAAACAGTAGTTGAGATTTCTCCAATTTCATCATGTCAATCAGAAAAGGCAACATTTGCGAGTATCACAGAAAGTCCAGCGTTTAAAAATGATTCTTACTCAAACTGGAAAAACGAAGCCTTCTTTAAAGGCGCTACGGCAATTAATCAATTGTTTGTGAAAGAAGACTTTAATCCGGAACTCCAGTCTTACTTTGTTCGACTAATGAAAAAGAATGGCCGTTTACAATCTGGTGAAAAAATCAACAACACATACATCGACATCACATTGTATGAATTACCGGAAGTAATCTCAATTCTTAAAGAGTTCATCCTGGAAATATCTGAGACCAGTGTCAGAGATACAATTCCTTCATTGAAGGCGTTCCCACATTTGTCATTGACTGACAAAAACACGGAGGAATTTTGGCTGGCATCCAAAAGCATTAAATCTACTCGAATGAAAATTATGCCATATAGAACGGCAGCAGGTTTTTATCAGTTACGTTTGCTTAGCCCCCGTCAGGACACATCCGTTTTGAAAAACGAAGATGGAGAGGATTACGCTTGGCTCGGCCCACAAATCGCTATGAAGTTTACTGAAGCCGTAATTTTTTTGAAAACGCTCATCAAGATTTTGCGAGATTTTGACAACATGGAAAAAACCAATACTTTTGTCGACAGCGACAGCGAAGGAGAGGATCAACCAGACGGCATATAATTTAAATTTTATTCAAAAAATCGTATTCGATTTTCAAAAATGAAATAATGAAATAACTTAATATTTTAGAGAGTTTCAAGAAAAATCATCTACCAAAAGGACTTAAATTATTATTTTATTTAGTAGAATTTCAAAACGAACTTGAAAAAGCTGATGATTAAAAGTTAATTGCTTATCAACTAATGTTTTGATTTAATAAAGGAAATAAAATGATTGAAATATTTTCAAGAGTTAATATTTAAAAAATCAGATAAAATTCCTTAAATTATTATTTTATGTCAAAATAATCTTAGATGGCTTATGATTTTTATTGCAAATTATTTTCGAATTGATTTAATTATTATTATTTCCATTACTGATTCTCACATTTGAAAACATAATTTTTGTAGAAATTTATTGGCTTATCAATGTTTTGATTTAATAAAAGAAATAAAAAGAATGAAATATTTTCAAGAGTTATTATAAAAAAATCAAATAAAATTCCTTAACTTATTATTTTGGCTTATGATTTTTATTGCAAATTGTTTTCGAATTGATTTAACTATTATTATTTCCATTACTGATACTCACATTTAGAAACATAATTTAAGTTGTGGAAATTCAACTCAAAATTTGGATTTGTTTGGCAAAATTATGAAGTTGTTAGTTTCAATATTTTTTATGATTGTTATAAGTTCTAATGTGATATGAATTATATGAGTTTAAAATTTGTCTATTAGTGATAAAAAACAATTTGGTATTTATTTATGAGTGATGAAAATAAATAATTTGATTTTTTTGTGAAAATCACACTGAAGTTTTTATTCATTTATTTTAAAAAATAAAGCAATGAAATAGTAAAATATGGTAAATTCAGTAATATATGTTGAGTAAAAGTGAAGTATTTTTTTGAGTATTATTGAGCAAAAGTTAAATGTAAAAAGTATTTTTTGAGTAATATATTGAATTAAATGTAAGTCAAAATATAAAGTATATTTACCCTTGCGAAGATTCGTGAAGCTGAAGCTGGAGAGATTTGATCTGTTCCTGCTCCTGGACGAAGGCTGTGGCAATCTGGTTTCTCTCATGGACCACTCGATTGTATTCCTGGGCCAAATATTGCATGCGTTTGGCTTCGAGTCCACTGGAGGAAACATTGTAGTTTCTTATGTGTTCTAATTCTGTAACCTTATCACAGATGTTCTTATTGAGCTTATTATAAGTGTCCACCCACTGTGAAATCCCGGTTTGATGTTGTTTCTCTCGGTCGTTATAAGATTTCTGCCATGCGACAACGCTGCTGTCAAGGGATTTGTTGGTGTTTCTAAGCTCGGTGATTTCTTGGCTCATACCCCAGATGATTTGTTTGTAGTCTTCTTGAGTTTTGTTGATAGTTTCTTTGAGTTTTTCTGCATCCTCCATCATCAAGAAGATGATCCTGTCTTTGTCTTCATTATAGGCCAAGAGGACGGTGTTTGCATCGTTGAGCTTTTCTTTTTCAAGGACGACTTCCCTCACCTGAAATAAATTAAAATGTGAAAATATTATTATGAGAGTTTTTCACGGTTCAAGGAACAATATAACTATTATACTTTTAAGAAAAAACATTATCAAAATTAAAAACTTTACCTTTTCGCAGGCTTGTTGCAGTTGATCATCAACCACCTCGTACACATTCTCATATCCATCTATTTGTTTTAGTAGCAGCATGATCTTGTCTTTGAGGACAAGTTCATCCTCCTCAGCATCCTCGAGCTGAAATTAATAAAATTAATAAATAATAAGATTTTAAAATAAAATAAATGATTTTTTTTATAAACGATAAATATAAAATTAAATACCTTCTTTTCCAGGTGCTCGATGTACAATTTTCTTTCAATTTCCCCGTCGTCAATTTGTAACTCAAAGTAGACTTCCGGAAGGCAGAGTGCCATCATCTGACTCTCGTCAGTTTCAGCTTCTGTAGTACGCTCTGGAGAAGCCCAGAACGTCATTGTATTGAGCGGATCTGTATTGATTGGAACAGTCGAAGAAGTCGATGAAGTTTCCCAGTCTTCAGAAATTTTAAAGATTCTTCTGGTTTTGGGAAGTTGCTCACAGAGATCTGCGAGCGACGTCTTAACCAGTGACAACATGGATCTGGTATCCATTCTTAAAATGAAAACTTAAAAATTTAAAAATTGAAAAGTTTTAAAATTGTATCCAGGTTAACCCTCAGATACAATTATCCAACTGACTTTGGATCCGGATATTTATACCAAATCAACACGTGGTTTATTTGTATAAAATCCCCCTAAATAGTCCAACCCCAGTCAAAAACAACAATTCGATACAATAGCTAAAGCCTATCGAACAAATTGCATCAGCCAAAATAAAGGTTATATAACAAGAATAATTGAGACTTTTTCAGCAGTTTCTCAATTTTTCTAGAAACAATTCAAGTTCATCGGATGTTTACCAAAATTATGCATAATAATTTATACCTATTCTAGAATATTCTCAAAGTTTATAGAAATATATAGCCTATTCCAGAACATTCTCGAAGTTTTTAGAACATTCTCGAAGTTTTTAGAACATTCTCGAAGTTTTTAGAATAATTAGTATATATATAAATAGAGTAAAAAGCATTTCCGCATCACATGAAATCTCATGTTCATCTGACCAAGACCAAAACCTCTAAATATTTCAAGTTCATGATGTTTACTTCAGTTACGCTTAATTATTTTTGAATGATTCTGCAATAAGAAATCAGTACCTAATTTCTGACATTTCATTATCTCACACATATCATTTGTTATGAATAAAAGCAATGAAGATCATATTCAATTTCAAAATTGTCCATACATACATGATTTAATTTAACAGTGTCATCAACATTATATTCTTCATCTAATTACGATGAGCTTAGCTAAAAATACAAGATGCTTAATGTTACTTAAAACCATGCTGAATTCTTGTGATTATAATATCTCGCAAGATAGAAATTGAAACTTTGATCATATTTTATGACGAGTCCATTAATATAATATTATGAATGTCTAGACATTTTATTCAGTCTTCAGATCTGCTCCATCCCATATAGACTTATCTTAATTTATTTTTTCAAAAATGAATTCCAAAATAATTCTATGTGGTCTAGCAGTACTCACCGTTTGCTTCTCTCAATGTGAAAAAGATTTAAAATGTGGTGTTTGTATTTTGAACAATAAATGCATCTTCATTACGACGATCGAAGAAGACTTTGTTTGCATTGCAAAATCAAACATTCGGAAATTTCAAGTGCGATGGACGTATTCGAATATCAAGCGCTGTCAGCGTCTGGGTGAGTTTCATAGCTTTATAAATTTAATTAAATGTAATGTTTGTCATTTCAAGCTAACTTGTGTATTTAGAATCTACCTTGGCTTCTATGATTAATGACAAGTCTATCGTAAAAGCAAATGCGGACAAGAATCAAAAGGTATTAAATCATGTGTAATTATTTCATTAAAAATCATTAATCTTGATTTTTAAAATTAAAGAATGAGTTGGCAGCTGATGTCATCAATCCAAGATTCAACGTCACCACAACATCCACTCCTCATCCTGCAATTCCATTCAGTATTGTTCCCCAACCAACTGAGATTATTCAAATAATTCAAACTACTGTAAGTACTCACGTTATTGAATTTTTACCCGTTTTTGTAGTTTTTCAAATGATTATATGTATTATAGTTGGATGATAAGACTGATGTGGGCGACTTCACGAGTTCCAGATTGGACGATGATGTCATCTCATCAGTTTCTATTCATCCTACTATCTCCACTCAAGGAATTAAAACTGAAAATATTGAATCGATTTCAACTTCTGCAACTCTTGTGGTAACTCTAATTATTATTCTAATTACAATTTTTATAAAATTTATTTTGAATTAATTCATTTTTATTTCTAGCTAGATGATGAGCTTAAGACAAGAAGTAGTGACGTCACTACCTCCAACTCTATCCTTTATCAAACGACAGGCATTGTTTCACAAGTCCAGGAAAATGAATCAACTCCAAAGAATAGAATTCCCATCGTAATTAATTATTAGACTTATTGATCCTTTACATTTAGTTATGAATTACTAATTACTATTTTATTATTTAAGGTGTATGCTACTATAAGAGAGGATGACGTAGTAACTATGAATGTTGATTTTCAAACATCTACTTCTAAGTTGAGTGATGAAATCACTACAATGCATACTACTCTTCCAATACCCAATGTGGATGATTTATTTTTTAAACCAACTCTTTTAACAACTTCCAAGTCCGCATGTGAAAATGTAAGTACATGTAAGTAATTGAAATATACTGCAATGCATAGCAATAATAATATCATTTTTAGGAATTAAAGAAGTTTCGGTTGGAGCAGACTCTTTGCCGAACTGCTCAAATGCTAGGTGTATTCAACCGGAAACATCCACAAAACAAAACTCTCATTCTGTGGAACTCTCAAAATCCTTTATTCAAAAGGCGTGATGAATGCACTCGACTATTGAAGGCAAGGAAAGATTGTTTGAATTGATTATAATATTGGTATTTCTCGTATCATATTATTTATGAACAACTCTACGACCAAATGCATTATGTACGGCCCTTAAGTAACGTATCAGCTGCTATAAGTTTTATAATTGTTTCAAGTTTTATTAACAAAAATCTCATACTAATCATCATTTATGAACATTTACTAATGTACGACCCTTTAAAATATAATCTTTTAACAATTATATTTATTAATAATTTAATTATGAATAGCCCTATATGTATTTATAAATTAATTCAAGTTACTTTGAATTTGTATTTACTATCAATTAAATCAACATTATTGTGAATAGCCCTTTTCTTTAAATTGTTATTTTTATGTAACACACTATACGAATGGCCCTTTAACTTGTTTAAGATTATAATTATTAACAAGTGAATTTATAAAATACTTCTATATACTTCTATATTCATTGCAATATTATGAATAGCCTTTCAACTAATAAATTGTTATTCTGATATACTAACACAATATATGAACAACCCTTTAATTATTAATTGAAATTAATTTTTAATTAATTATACAATGTTATTATTTGGTTAGTAGGTTAGCGGTGGTGGTTTGTAACGCTTCATTTGTCTCTCCCATCCGTAGATTAGTACTAGTGGTCAGTTATGTGTCAAAGTGAAATTGTTTATTATTGCCAACTCGCTAATTTTCATTGCAAGTTAGTGTGTTAGCGTTTTTTGGTCCAAAGGTTAATAGGTTCACAATTATAAATGGCACTGTTAAATTTAAACACTTCCAGACCGGATGGATCCCATAGTTGTCAGTAGTATCTTGTTTTATTTTGATTTCCATTCCATTTGGTTGCTTTGTCATTCTGTTTCCATTGGTGTCTGGAATTTAAAGCATACATTTAGTTTTAATATATAACATGCTGTTAAAATATTTAAAATTAATTTACATTAATCGTTTCTTCCTAAGAGCCTTAAAACTCCTTTTTCCTCGTTTTGTTGAGGCATATGGTAAGCCTGGAACCATCTCATTGCATACTTTTTCATTTGCCTGAAATTAAAATTGATCAGTTTATATTTTTCAATAAGTTGAATCAAATATAAATATAAATACCTTAAATGTACATTGGGTACAAGAGTTACAGATGGTAGTGTACGATTCACACGTAGTTTTATCATTTAGATTAATGAACACTTCATTTGTTGTTTTAAGCTTTCGCCATAAATGGCCACAATCTCCGAAATATTCTATTTTGACGTATTTTCTTAATTTAACATCGTAATGATAACAGTTCTTTACTTTGCAAATTGCCTTTTCAACAGAAGGCGTATTTATAAGATTATTGTCTTTAGAGACAGTATATACTTTTTGGAACTTATGAAGAGTTCCGTAACAATTTTTATCACTACAAAATCCCTCCATTATTGTAGTTTCTTTCACTTTTTGTTTAATTTCCATTTTTATTCCAATATTATTAAGTGCGTAATAATTTTTTAAATAAACTGCGGAGCTCAGAAATTCAGTCACTTTTCTCAACCCTAAGATGGTGTAATTTCAGGTTAACCTTTGTTCAGAACGAGTTCATGAAAATGACTCAAGACTTCTATGTACACATTTTTACTCGGTTACATAAAAAGTATATAAAATGAGTCAGCAGTTTCAATATATGTTACTGTAATTTTTTTGTACATGTTATAAGAATTGAAAGTTTTGTTACATGCATCTGCTGTACACACATGTGTTGATTTTCAATTCAACTTTATGTACTTAATACAAAAAATATGAGTCAGTAATCTTAAAGATTTACAACTTTCAAACGTTGATAAAAGTTTGTAATGTTATGCTTGAAAGGGAATTCGTCATGCTCCAATTTCCTACCTTTGATGTAATAATTATTCTGGCTAGTAGAGTAGATACAAACTACTATCCACTCCATCATTAAAATAGACAATTTTAAGTAGCTGAGAATTCAAACAGGGATTTAGAGACTTCTCAAAACTCAGTAAAATGTTTTCATAGCTTTAGTCTAACCATGCAATAGTAGAAAAAGTAGTAATTTTAATTTGAATGAAAGAGTGCATGAAAAAGGATTTGGGGGAAGAAGTAATAATATCCCACTAGTATGCAATAATTGTGCTGACTAGTAAAGAGTAGATATGAATTATTATTCGCTTTTCAAGGCAACCTGACCTTTGACCCGGCTTGGCAGGTTAACCTTGAAAATCAGGTAATAGTTTATATCTACTCTCTACTACTGTCAACTGTTAAATATTAAATGATTAGAACGTAAATACACGATAGATGAAATCATCAAAGATTGACAAAATTAAGTTGTTGGTTTAATTTATTTAGCACATTGAAAATGTGATAAATGGAATATAAAATTATTGTTTTGTATTCGTGCTAATTGTTTGTATATATTTCTTGATGTCTGTCAATTTTTTGAGTTTTCTACAAAAATTTCGTATTTTAAAGTAGAATATTTTCCAGCTAATTGAATTTAAAAAAAAAACAATTTATCGTTGTTAAGTTTTCATAAATCGGCCCTTAAATATATTTACTATAATGTTTGCATGAATAAAAATTACGTGCGATTTAATACATTAGATAAATGAACTTTGTAGAATAAAGTCCATATTTTTTCTGTGAAACTCGCATACCGATTTGAGATCATCTGGATATAAATTTTCATCAATAATTATTTACATTTTGTATTTATTTATTGCTGATAATCTACAAGTGTAGATTTCAATTCTTCTGATATCCAATATCTAAAAAATTAAATTAATTAACAGTTCGGCTATCTATTTGTTCAAACTTTCCTTCAATTAATTGAAAAAATAATTACAACCTCATTACAATTCGTAAAAATAAATGTTTATTGCTAAAAGAACACAATGGGAGCAACTACAGGTTGGACTAAGGACAAATTAAATAAATAATGAAATTGAATAATGTATGTATTTTGCACTTTAAATTGACAGATTACATTTTTAGTCTACATTGAAATTTATTAAGGAAATTCTGGACTTTTTTGTCAATCCGTACAATAACGTTTTTTTAAATTCTAATCCCTGTCAGAATTTTCTAAGCCGTTAATATTCAAAAAATATAGAAATAGAAAATAGCCCTTCAGCCGTACTTTCGGAGTTTAGGCATTAAACCTTTTTCTTGCTAGAAGATTATAAAGGTTTTATAATCGAACCTTTTTATTTATAAACATAATATTTAGAAAGGTTTGTAAAGCATTACCATTCAACATTTTAAACTTTGAATCCGTAGATAGCCAACCCGTTGAGCAGTATTCTCAGAATTATTCAAACGCAGAGTTGAATTTCCCATAAAAATGTTCAGTTCGTCATTCCAGGTTGTACAGTTGACTGTTAAAAAAATAAGTCCCATTTTATACATTGAATTTTGTTTAGAAATCCGACAAAATCTTTTTTTATATAGAAAAAACCTAACACTTAAGCAAGTATTTAACAATGTCTGGTACAATTAAAAAATTATCTTTGCGATTTCAATGTCAAGAATGTCCGAAATCATTCTCAACAGTCGGTTCCTTAAACCGACATTTTAGTATTCACACGGGTGTAAAGCCCTTCAGCTGTGAATAATGTGACAAGAAATTCATATTGAAACATGAATTAAGCAGCCACTTGAGTTACAAACACTCTAAAACACGACCGTTTAAATGTGAAACTTGTGGATCCGCTTTCAAGACTATTGACAGCTTAGAAAAACACGAAAAATTGATGGATTCTGAATCAATTCTTAATTTCCAATGCGACCGGTGTCGAAAGCAATTTAAAACTAAACCCAAACTTTTCAAGCCAATTGCAAGAACACACAAAAAGTGTTCATTCAGATGATTTTTCGTTCAACTGCAAAATCTGTGGCAAAAGATTTGACACCAAGGGTCACTTATCACACCACATGAAAAAAAATACCCGAAAAATGCCACACAAATGTCAGTAGTGCAATGCAAAAATAAAGATTTCGTTTCAAAAGCGGTTCTAACAAATCATATTCGATCACGACATTCCGTTATCTCCACCACTTTTAATTGTGATCTATGTCCCAAGATATAAAAAGAGAAGATCCGTCTTCGAAATCATCTTATAACTAATCACAGTCTGGGTGAGAATCCCGAAACCTGGTTCCATTGTGCAATTTGTCAAAAATCATTCGAATCAAAAGGAGAACTGAATGGACACATGAAGAGTCACAGCCTTCCTCATAAATGTCAAATCTGTGTAAAGGGATTTTCATTCAAAAATGATTTAGAATCGCATATTTCTGCCGTGCACATGAAAGAGAAAACGAACAAATGCTACTTTTGCTCTAAATCCTTCAGTCTGATGTCAGTTTACATTGTTCATTCACGGATTCACACCAAAGAGCTGTCTTTTGAATGCTTTATTTGTAAAAAGCGATTTAATAATTCATCCAAACTAGGGAAACACTTCAGGCTACATTAAAATCAGCAACCCATTGTTAACATATTTTAAAACTTCTTATAATTTTAGTGTTCAAAATCTTCATTTCAATAAATCTGGAATTAATCATATTAGCAAACCAAAGTGAGCATTATGTAAAGAAGTAATGCTAATTTTGAATGAATGATCTTTTCTAAGTGGGGTTAGAAAAGAGATTAGGGTGGATTAGATTACCGACATATCTAATTTGTATTGTAGATTATCCTTAGGATCTTGTTTCTATTTACTTTCTACGAGGAAAAATCTTGCTCATTTTATGAATTTGGAATTATAATTATTTTAATCGAGTTGATTATTGTAAAACAAATTATCTATTATGAACCTCAGAAAAAATATAAGGCTAATATTTTCAAGGTTTTATAAAACAGAAAAATTCGTTTTTGTGCACTGAGTTTTTAAATTTTAAAGCTGTTTATTGTGTTATATATATAATATCCCAATCTGTATCTATAAGTCGTAACGGACAAACGCAGTAGAGCTAAGCGCAGTTGTGCTTTACTTCTTTCCTGGTACGACTAACTGGACCAGGACCGGAGCAGTACTAGAAATGATGTTAATTTTAGCATGTAGTTGCCTTCTGGTACTAAGGATTAGACTAGGAAAGGACTAGAACTAGAGTACTAGCAGACCGATTTTAGCGTGTCACTAATTTTTGGTACGACGGAGTAGGCTAAGGCCGGACCAGTGTCATGTATTAGTGTAAAAAGTAGAAGATACATTTTTATCATTAGCATATAATAATTTATGGTACAACGGACTAGACTAGAACTACGACTAGATAGTTTCAAACGTAGAAGATACATTTTAATTGTTAGCATCAGTTTTTTGGTACGACGGACTAGACTAGGACCAGTGTCAAAAGTAAAAGACAGAAAAGTAATGAGCCGTCGACGACAGTGTGATATTGGGATATTATATACATAAAGGATAGTTTCATTAGTTACCTTCAGGCCCCTTGGGGCCGGGCTAAAATCTAGTATTAAATAAGTACGTACGTAGCAGAACAAATATTTTAGATTAACAAAAGTTAATAATATTTATATAAGATGTACTCGCAAAAATTTTTGTTTTATGTTCATGTTAATTGTTTGTAAATATTTCTTATATATATAGTTTTATAGAAAATGTACTTATGTCATTTCAGAGTTTAAAGTCTACATATTACCCAGCTAATTAGAGTTTTGTTTAAATACAATTTATCGTTTTAAAGCTTTTATAAATCTTCCAATATAATTACCATTTATGCTAATTATAGTGAGTAATTAAAATTATGATGAACGTCATAAAACAAATATAAACTATTTTTGTAAATTTAAAAGCTGTATTTATTGTGCTAAATATTAAATGATTACTTAGTGGATATCTCGTACAAATTATAGTTTTGACTAACAAAAGTTGTTGGATTTCGTCCTGAGTTAAAGGCTTCCATAAATGGTGTGAAAATTGCAAATTATGAATATTAAAGGATAAAGGATTAAAGAATAACCACCCTCTAGTTTGTCAATTTGTGCCAACTTATCGGTTTGTCAAAAAAAAATTAAATACTAATTTCTGGTTTAAAGTAAACTATTAGACAGCTAAATAGTTAGTTTTTTTAAATTCACTTTGTCTTTGTAAACAATTAATGTTTTAATACAGCTTCAGAAAAATTTTCAAATATATTTATTGTACAGTAATTAAAAATTAAGATTTAACGCAATAAATCCCCTTTGTTAAATATTGTGCTCATTATCGAAATTTTAAAATGAAGTCCATATTGTTTTTTTCTGAAGCTAGCATACTGATTCGAAATCATGATGCATATAAATTTCGATAGCAATTTGCAGTAAAATTCCTAATGATATCGTGTATTTATTTATTGTTCAAAATTTCTTCAAATGTAAATAGATTGGAGTCATTGTTTTTAAAATTAATTATAATAGAAATTTTATCTATTTTTTTTTAACTTTAAATAAATTAATCATCAGCATAATTTAATCATTATTGTTGAACAGGAGCAATTGCAGATTTAAATACAGGCACACCAAATAGATTATCATACTGAAACATTTATCTCGTAATTAAGGTTCGGATAACTTCGGATTAAATTTTACATTTCTGGTCTGGATTGAAATTGTTTTGCTCCGACAGAAAAAATTCTCCGGCGTTTTGTTATCAGGTTACACTGAGAATGTTAATTTAAAATTCTAATCACTTTCAGGATTCTATCTGGCTTCGATATTGAGGGCTCTACATTCACATTCAAACATAGTCAGAAGAAATACGCTTCTTAGCTTTATAAAAATAGTAACTAGCCTTTGTACTCTTCGACCCTCAGAGTTAAGGCATTGACCCTTTTTTAGCTACAATAAGGAAAAAAATAATAAAATATAATACTAAGAAAGGCTCATAAACTATATAATTATTTTTCAACCCTAATTTATAGACACTCGTATATATTACTAAGGAATATTCTCAGAAATATAGACCTGATTAATAAAGCAGAGCTAGATTTTTAAAAACTGTTCAAATTGACATTCAATCTTGCACAGTCCACAACCAAAAGAATAAACGCAAATATCGAGATTTTTAAAAATTTCTTCTTAATATTTTGTGTTAGTGCATATCCAAACCGACTATCAAGTACAATGTCTAACACAATTATCAAACCATCGGTTACATTTCAATGTGTCGAATGTTCGAAATTGTTCTCAACAGCCTCGAACTTGACCGTCCATTCCAAGATTCACTCGAGTGAAAAGTCCTTCAGTTGTGATTTATGTGACAAGAAATTCAGACGAAAACATCAGTTAGCAGACCACAAAGCCACCCACTTTAAACAACGCCCGTTTAAATGTGCAACATGCGGATCTGCCTTCAAAACCAATCAAAACTTAAAATCGCACCAAAAACGAATACACTTCAAACCAATTCCAACTTTCCATGGTGACAAGTGTATAAAACAATTCCAAACTAAATTGGAACTCGGTTGTCACAAATCCAGTCATTCGGATGAACGACCATTTCTATGTGATATTTGTAAAAAAACATTTAAACTAAAACGAGTATGACAAAAGCACTTGAGAAGTGTTCATTCAGATGATCCTTCATTTAACTGCAAAATATGTGGCAAAAGGTTCAGCACTAAATATATTTCATGAGCACATAAGGAGCCACACTGAAGAAAAGCCCCATAAATGTCAATTGTGCAAAAAGAAAGATTTTACCACCAATCAGCATCTGCAAGAGCATATTCGATCACGACATTTCGTCGACTCTACAACATTCAGTTGTGACTTGTATTAGGGATAACTACTGTCTTTATAATTACTCTATATGTATGCTCATCATCCTCATAATTGTATCATTCTATATC
>JAQGBQ010000831.1:0-15887 GCA_034698485.1 Vertagopus arboreus
AATAAAGCTATTAGTGTGAATGAAATCCATAAGTGAGTCTGTATTGGTAGAAAGTGAAAGCAAATACACTTCCGCTAATACAGATCAGAAAGCACAAAAAGACAGATGAAATCTAAACCTTTGGTAAATTTATCGTCAGGTTGAGTTTTTTTTACATTTCTAATTTTAAGGTCATGAAAGGGTGCATCCATGGATGTACTTTTTATAAAAATTTAAAATAAATAATAACAAAGTAAATTGTAAATTAAAATTATATACATGAAAATGTTCTAGCTCGATAAGAACTGATTGGAATGTTACTGATTATCTTAATAAAAAAATTTATAGGCTTATACAAAATAAGCTAATAAACTAGAGATTAAACATAAACTATAAATACAATATGTCACCAAACGTTTGTTTTTTGTCTGTGTTTTTTTTAGTGATGGAATTAAAAAGGGCTCATTTCGGTTTGGACCTTTTTTAATTGAATTTCAATTTCATATTTAACTTGTTTGGCATCTGTGATAGGGATGTTTGACATTTGTGATAGACATCCAAATCTATTTGCAATTAGTATTTCAGACTCATTAGATTTTAACAGCTTATTTTGAACTACTTTCTGTTTTTTATGATGAATTTAGGTTTCGAGTAATTTACTTCACAATTCAGCAACTTCCTTGAAACTTCTTTCCATAAATCTGACGCTGCTATGTGCCTAAGGTCAGGTCGTTGCAGTTTCATTTCACTTTAACGGTTATAATATATTTGTTCTGCAGATTTTGCAAGCTCGCACATACTTCGTTTGGTTGATCTGTCTGCATTGTTGTTGCAAATATTTTCCAGTAAATCAGTTATTCGCCACACACCCTTGTGATATTGTGTAGACGGGGTTTCTTTTAAGAAATTTGAGGATATCTTGCCCCAGTTAATTCGGCCTTTGAATTTATAAATTAAATAATGAATACAATTGTATTTTAAAAGTTTTAAATATTAATTTTTTTCAAAAGTTACCGTTTTGACTGTGTGAATATAGTCTTATATAGTCTTATATAATATATTTGCGTCTTTGTATGGATTCTTTGAATGATTTCCACCCTGGCTCAATAGTAATGGATGAGTTAAAGGATTCACAGGGAGTTGACGAAGATGACATTTTATATTTCTTTCAGGCTTTCGTACTTTTACTAAGAACTTCTTCAGGAGATGAACAAAATTATAAAAATTACACATTAGATAAGTACTCGATAAAATAGCCAAAAAGTAATTGCTTATCAATAAGGATGGTCGTCAAGGATGTTTTATGAGTGGTAATACTAAGTCGATAAAAATGGGATTCATTCGCTGTCCATCGTCCCTGTTGATCGGATTCTCGCATTTTCGAAGGAAGAGTCCTTCTTTCATCTTTCTTTGGAATGTCCTTGATTCATGACAATACTTTTTCATTGCATCGCCTAGCCGAATTCGGCAATAACAGGAGAGTTACAGATAAATTTAAAGCCAAATGCTTAGAGCTGGATATAAATATATTGGTTGGTATGCAATAATGTGCCTTCTGCTATAAGAAACTATTGAAACAATTCAATGAAGAGTATGACGATGAAGATGAATCACTCAGATGAAGCATAAGCTTTTCCGATCTAAAAGTCGCAACATTTTAACCAAAAGTATTCAATTTCGAAGAGGTGCAAGCACTCTATGAATCGACGCTACCCCAAGAGACAAGTAAATTGTAGAAAACTCTAAAACCTCTTCAAGCTTAGGTAATTTTTCACATGTTGTGGTATAAGATTGTTTTATGTGTTCTACCTACAAACTACGGTATTAATTTATTGAACTAATTTTATTTGCTGGATATTTTAATCAAATCATAACCCGTGCGAAAACTACAAACCCTTGAATCTAGAAGAGCTTGTACAACTTTTGAGATAGTACTGCAGACCATATTGTGGACTTTGAGTTTTCTGACATCCCCCAAAATACTTCTACGGATAAGTAATATGATTGAATCATTACATTAATATTTCATTGAAGCTGATTACCATTTTTTGATGTAAATTCTGCTGATGCGAAAGTGTCTATGATTCTTACAATAGCAGAGAGTACATTGCATGCGATAATGACTCTTAGGAGTAAGAATTAATAAGCATAAACATGTTAAAAAAGGATAAATTATGATTGTTATGTTTTTGCAAAGAAAAACTGTGGTAACATGTGGAATGTCTGCGGAAGCAGACTTCCCGATATAGTTACAAAAACGTTTAGATATTAAAAGCCACAAACGGTGAATAATTTATGCAAGGTAAATTATTACCGCACTTTAGGGTGCCGAAAGGCATGTAAAGATAAGACTGTCCTCTATAGCAAAGCAGTTGTGTACTGCTTGCTTTTCCTAGAAGGATTTAAGTGAGTTTTTCATATGCCTAAGGCTATACTATAATTATTTATATATGGTTGTTTTTATATGAATCAGAGATGCAATTCGATGCAATGACGAACTTAGAAACGACATGTATAGTAAATTGCATCTTCTAAAAAAATTTAACAACAGGCACCTTAACATGTCACGGGTTTGCCACTAGTGGCAATGCAACCAGCATGGCCTTTTCGGCAGGAATTTTGAACACGATCGGCTGTACAACTCATGTGTCAATGTTTCAGGTCTGAGGTATTATGTAAACAAATCAATAATCAACTCAACGAGCCCTTCCTGTCTGTAATCTGCAGGGCAAAAGGATTCCAACTTGGAAATGTATTTATTCGATAAACACGTGAAGGACTACCTCAAAGGTATGCAACTAGTTTCAATTCGGAAGTATTCAAACCCATTTAATATTTATCACATAGTTTTATTGATTGACAAGATTATCGTGTTACCGTGTCGAAAAAGCCTTTCAAATCCTTTAAGATTCAATATGCCAAATTGAAGGTTTTATTGTTCTTCTTTATATATTTATTTACATATACGAGTGTTTTCATCGACTCATTTATTTTGGCCAGCATAGTCTTGTAAACCTAATTATTGCTAAAATGTCTGAAGTCTTTGTTTACATATTCCCTGACTCACATATGTAACACACTTCCTTACTTCTCTTGCAAGTTCTGATTTTTTTTATTTGATGTGATATTTTTGCTGTGTTATACACATCTTCATTGATTCTGCTTTTTAATCATGAATACCGATGATACCTTTAATTTTAACTAAATTTCAACTTTCCAAAGCAATGTCAGTTATAATATCTCTTGCGTTGTTATTGCACACTAATCCGGAAGGTAAGAAACAAGTTTGTAGTGAAGTGAAACTACTTATTACAAAAATTACTATTAAAACACTATTCTAGAGAAAGTTCTTCAAACTTCAACGATAACATTGACTTGGTCAATGGAAGTTTCAATGTCCGAAATGCAGTTCTGTGGTCAATTTTGTAGACCATCGTGCTTAATTTATGCATCTGCATAAAGTGCATAAGCGTACCTTATTTTATTGTGACACTTGTTATTTCCCTTGTCATTTAAATGAGCAGAAATTTTTTTCTTGCGTTTCTCAGCATAGCAACATTGAAGAAAGGAATTTGCAGACTCTGCTTTCTTCACAAACAATTCCTAGTTCTAGCTGTAATGAAAGTCATCCTGCAATTAGTCCTCCTAAAAAAGCAAGTAATAAGAAAACAAACCAAAGGTCCAGCATGGCTAGACCTCAAATCAAAAGACAAAATAGTAGACCAACTGAGAGGTTAAAGTCACCCAGAGCCGATATGGCGGAATTAACCAACTTGCGACGTAATCGAGACATTGGGACTAAAAAAATTTAAAGCGTGAAAGTGAACGCGAGACGTTATGTGACAAGTCTAGAAGACACATTGCTTCCAAATGTGTATATGATTTTGCTACTAGGTAACACTTGGGAAAAGATTAGCTAATGTTTGGCACTATTTAGGAATCGAACACGGTTTTAGTTCAGAGGCCAAGACTGGACCTTGACCTCTGCTTGATGTTCAACATATCTAACTAGTATTACATTCGTCTTTAGTTTGAGGAAGTTTGCTAACTTCTCGCTGATGAAGCTTACTTTTGATCCATTTTCTAACAAAGAACGATATATTCGCTTCACATCTGATTTTGCCTGATTATGCTGCCTGACTGTTGCCAATTACGTCTGAATGGAATGGACAGCATTCTTGGTGAAGTTGGTTTTTTTGGACTGGATTTTCTTTCACGGCTCCTGGTTTCTTGATTTCATAATGTAGAAGTGTCTAATGTTTTTTGTTGTACGTTTTACAATTTTATTCACCCTTGACAACACAAATTGTTATATTTGATTAAATCAGTCTGAAACTCCATATCCGATGAGATAAACTGGGTTGGTTTGTAGGTTAGGTTAGGTTAGGTTATGATGATGTTTCTCTTTGAACATAACACATTTGATTGATGTGATAGTGTGGTTAGTTGAAGCGCACGGCTGTCGGTTGGCCTCCACCACTATGACTTTCACAACCACTGCTGTTGTTGAGCTGATTGATTGCACGTTGATTAGTGCTAGATTAGATTGCGGCTAATATGCGGATATGCGAATCCAAGAATTCCGATGGCATATCGTAGGCCGAGACGTCGGTGCCATCAAATGACATTGCGCATTTCCATATCGACTCAGCAGCCATCCGGTCAGTGACCAGATAAACGAGAAAGTCATCCTTTTTATCCACTATTCTACTGTCAGTGTCCTTATGCACTCGTTCGTAGTGTCAATAGAGAATGGAAGTATTCATAGAGATTCTTTAGTTAAATGAGGCTGATAAAAAGTCTTTAAAATTGAGTTCGATTTCTCGTTGGTTATCCACCCTATCCAAAGTCATGTTCTGTTCTACCGTGTCATTAACATCTGTTACCAGTAACGAGGGGACCAAGTTAAAAGCGTCTCCACCAAATGTAGACTTGAGACTTTGATATTTTTGAGCATTAGAGAGGGACAGGTTGTTGTGTATTATAGCCGAAGAGAGATCTTGGAATTAAGTCTATCCTGCATAATTTCCGTCGAAAGTTGGGATTTTGATTAATGGTAACCGAATATGATGTGGCCTCGCGATTAATAAAATTTCGACTACTGGGGGTGCGGTTGCAAGTTTTAACTCGTCCAAAGTTTTCATTACTTGATGTTAATGTCCTGGATTTTAGTCTCGACTGCCTTCTATATAGTTTCTTGAATAGTGGCATCAGCATCATTGTAACACAAAATAATAATATGACAGCATAAGCAACTAAAATTACGAATGTTCCTTTAGTATAAAATAAAACGAAGTAACCTAAAAATTTAAATACTAAATTTAATTAATAAAAATTTAACAATCAAACTTTGTATTTAATAAATGTTGCAATTTGGAGCAAAAATTAATTTATTTCATCAAAATTCAACATTTCTTGGAACTAAAGTCAACTTATCTGGCTGGGTTTGTTAGGTTAGGTTAGGTTACGCATGACAAACAGCTCCCCATCAATACGAATTTGTAAATCAATAATTCAAATTACTGATTTAGTTTGATGTTGTTTAAGGTTCTAGTGTATGCCATTGAAAGAAATCTCTATAGGGGCGAAGTGAGAAACACGTCACCAGGTTAACATATGCGAAAAACAAGTCTTTCTAAAAACTATTTTTCTCTTGAATTTATAAAGATAAAAAAATTAATTATGGCTCAATCTAAAGATGAAGAGTTGTATTAAAAAGTTAGGCTTTTCATATTGGAAACTTTTCTCCATTCTCAAATGAAAAATAAACAGTCACTGGTTTTATTTTTTATTTGAGCACGTGAATGATATCAAGAATATCAATAAATTGACCAGGGTAAATGGAATACCTCAAAAAAAATTTAAGTCATGTAACCAATAATTTGCGCCTATTTTAACAAAACTTTAAAACCAAATAATATCCGAGGAACTGATGCCGGAAATACTGAAGAAGGCCATCGTATTTCCTTTATACAAAAATCGGAGATCACGATCATCCGTAAAATACTCTCCATAGTCTATATTTATACTTTGCACTACCGCCAAAATCTTTAAAAAAACCCTTTACCACAAAATCAACTAATTTGTTGATAGAAATGGCCAAATACACGACTACTAGCACAGATTTCAAAGACAGAGGTAAACTCAAAGTGCCATTCTAAAATTCACTGACCACATCCGAGCTGCCGGGGATAAGCAAATGATAGCCTAACCTAACTAGATTTGCGTCGATTTTGAATCTTCCTTCGAAAACCTGGTTCATCACCTAATTTAAAAAAGAATAAAAGACTTAGGAATTGCAGGTCAAGTATTAAAGTTTTTTACATTATATTTTTACAATAGGAAAATAACAGTACAAAAAAGTAATGTTAAATCAGACAGTTTGATTATGCAAAGAGGTACTTCTCAAGGGTCAAGGCTTTCAGGAATGGTATTTGCTTTGTATATTAATAGCATATCAAATTTTATGATCTTTTGTAAAACTGTATTCTATACGGATGACCTTGTTTTATATACTTTAGGTAAAACAACATTTAAAAAAAATCAATTACCTAGTGCACCCATATGTTATCGCAAGTGTAAGTGTGTCTTTTTTTGTAAACCAAAAATTTTAGAAAGAGTTACGGTCTGAAATGTTTCACCCTTAATGATAATCTAACTGGCTAGCTTAGATAAAAAATAACAGCTCATCATTATCTATTTTTGCCTTGATACACGGACAAAGACGAATAGACATATATGTTCAAATTTTCACCAGGGATGACTTCCAGACCTTTATGCTTCTGAGAGGTCTAGAGCAAGTATTTAAATCCAATTTAGAACACCTTAGTCTTAGTCTAGCAGATTGAGGTCTGACAATGCGAATGGTGATTCCTTGGAAAAAATGAACTTCGAAATATGGCTTTTTAGCCACATTTCAACAATTTTCCGCGTGTGAAACAGCAGATGAAGCATAGAGCAAAAATTGCAGACAAAACTTGAGGACAAAACTTGAGGACAAAACTTGAGGACAAAACTTGAGGGCAAAACTTGAGGACAAAACTTGAGGACAAAACTTGAGGACAAAACTTGAGGACAAAACTTGAGGGCAAAACTTGAGGACAAAACTTGAGGGCAAAACTTGAGGGCAAAACTTGAGGATAACACTTGAGGACAAAGTTTTAAAACATTAAGGGTTTTTATTATAATAAGTAGTCTTTGTATAATAATATTATATGTATATATTATAAGTATGCAATTAATTTATGCATGCAATAACGGTTAAAAATAAAAATGTTCTTCATAAATATTCATTCATTCATTAAATTGTTCTATTTGACTAAACAATTTCAACATTTTAAAATGTCAAGCCTGGTTAGGGAAGCCAGTGTTCGTTTACTGGATTTGGACCAGGACGTAAACAACGAAAACAGTTACTCTAGTGCCAAGAGGATAACGTTCGTACGTATTTGGTTCCGTACGACGACATGGTAAGCCAATTTAATTTGTATTTAATTATTTAGTTTTAATTTAATATTTTGTTTTTTTGTAGACTGTTTGCGGAAATACTGACTGTAAAAAAAGCAGAAACCAATCCTCAGCTTTAGATCCGGGGACCTATTGGATCAATTAAACGATACAAAGATATCCATCGCGCGGGACCAAGGCAGAACTAAAGGAATAAAACGAAACGATCTTTGCCAGCTTCAACCACCCGCTGACTATTGTTTCTATTCTGAAGAAAGCAGACTTTCGCCGTTCGCGAAGCAAGGACTTTGACCTACATTAGTTTCCAATCAGTTGTGCTAAACGAAAATCAACGAAAAAGGCAGGATCCACAATTTCAAGAGCTTTTGAATCCGATTCGAGTCAGAAAGGTTACAAGTGCACACTTGGAGGTATTAAAATCCAGACAGCGGAAGAACTGGTCTGAGCAGGAAGCGGACAAGGTTATGGACGCTTTACACATTTACCCAACAAACCGATTTGTGGAAGAATATTTTCAAGAAAATTCTCAAACTTTTAAAACCAATTTTGAAATTAATTCTGATACATAAGCCTGCTATCGAATCTATAACGGCAGTAGAGCTCTAAAAGTGCTGAGAGGAAAGTCTTCAATTACCATAAAGACTAAAGACGGTAACTGCTTCATTTTAAGTGTGTTAGCTTAGTAGTTGATAAATGAGTCAACTTGGCTATAATCTATCGACTTTTCTCGTTATGATTTCGATTGACCATGAGGCTAAGACGTAGGGGCTGGGGCGGCGGCTGAGGAGTTTGGTTAGGTTAGGTTAAGAGTTGGCTTGACATTTATTTTATGAAATAAACTATTGTGAGTCCACTTTCATTATCAAGAGAAATAACAGAAGGTTTTGCTGATCTTAAAAGTTATAGGGCGTTTAAATATGAGAAATAAAGATTATGCAGGTGTTTACTTTTGTGTAAAGAGAACAACAGCCTACTAAAAAAGAGACATACACATTTTGTATTATTATTATGCAAAACTGTAAAATAAGCGATTTTGGTTGAGACATGATATGATATATATTATAAATTTATTTTTTGAACTACGATTGAGGTTTTAAATTAATTGACTTATGACAATAACAATTTATAATTGAAAACAACTACTTGCTAATCTGACGCATAATATTATATGCGTTATAAATCTAAATCTGTACTCAAAAGGACCAGTCACTTAGTATTCATTTCACCTTGATATGATAATGCAATTTCATTCTGTTTAACAAGGTTTTCTAAGTTGATTGGAATGTCGGGTCTTGCCAATATTTTGAAGCAGATTTGTTGTTGGAAGTAGAGATGGTCTATTAAATGAGGATAACTCACAATGAGAGTTATCCATAACTGAAGTCTGAGGATTTTGGTAAAAGGGGACTTGGTAATGCAGATTATAATGCAATTTATTGAGGTCGGGTCCTCTTTCCTTCGCTCTCTGTAGCCGATCCCCACGACGCTGTGTCCTCAGCTTGACGAGCTAATAAAGCTGTCACAAGGGGATGTGTCCTAGTTGGAGGATGAATTGGCCGGTTGGGATCAACACGTCGTCTGATTCGATTCGAAATGTTCTCTATATTTTGGTAGAAAAAAACGGAGATGCCCAAGAACCGAGAAACTATAGTGGTGATATTTGCTAAAAGAAGCCATACATTTTTTATCATTGTTGTTATTTTTGTTGTTTTCACTACTATTTTTGCATGCATAAATGTTTAATTTTAAGAAATACCTGTTATAGAAAGAACTGAAACCGGAGTGGAAGAATTTTTGATGATGGTGGGGGCTGCAAAGTCTTCAATGGAAAGTTCTGTTTTTGGAGGATACACGGCACTAACTAACTCTTCAATTAGTTTAATGAAAGGTTAGCAAACTCTATTTCCGGTTTCGTAAACCACATAATGGCAAAACTTAATGCACTCAGTGCAATTATGTGACAATGAAAAACAGGAGAGATTCATTTTAAATGTCACTCGACTAGCGTTTAAATGAAATCAAAAAGTCCAGGTAGAAAAAAGGTAGGTTAGTGGAAGGTTGCTTCCTTCTTTAAAATTTAATTAGCGGTTCTATGCATATTTATGATATCAACTAACTACTTTTTATAGTTTGCATAGATGAGTTTTTTATGCGTATGCAATTCGTTTATGCGTGATATTATTATGCAAATAATTACAAAGGTTAGGAAAACATACAAAATTATTGAAGCGAAGGTTTTTGCGAGCGAGTTGTCAATGCAATTGGAGAAGGGCGAATAGAAGAAAGTCGAGAACGAATAGAACGTTGTACAAAATGATGGGAAACATGAGAATGGATAGAACTCTGTATTAAATGATTAGAAATGTTAAAATAGACAGACTCAGGTATGAAAATTCGATCTTCTTTTACAATCCGGTCTAATTGATTGAGAATAGCCGGTGTTATGGACCTGAATGACCTTTTATGTGACCCGAGTCGATTTCGATGCCCCACTTGCAGATTTTGATCCAAACGAGCAACAATTTCCATCATTAAATCATGATTATATCAGGGTGGTTAAATGAATAATGTTCTCTCTCTTTCAGCAGCTGCGGGTGGCCGTGGAGAACGACTTGGCTCTCATACAAGTGGTCTTGCAAATCTCTGAACAAGGGGAAACAAAGGTTCAATATTCTCATTCTAGAACTTTCTTCCTTTCCACAACATGTACATGATTACAAAGAGTAATCCAATGCTAGTTATCTTGCCTAAAATGACATCAAATGTTTATATTTCAATGAAATTAGTTAAAATAAAATTAATATAACTAACTAATATACCAATCGCGGCCAGTTGTGACGATGGACATGACATCAAAGGTAAGTTGGTTGGAACGAGACAACGAGATTGAGCTCCTGGGACATAGCGGGTTAAATAAGAATCTACGTATATTTTACGAGAAACACAAATTTGGACGTCGTTTTCAAATGAAAAAAAAATGCTAATGAGGCAATCAACACAAGAATTTTAGTTTTTAAAACAGTAGGCCATTGTAAATTCAATTATTTAAAAGTTGTGAGTTGATTGTGGGATGTAAACAAAACAGAGACAGAACAAAGTGATTTGATTTTCTGGAATAATATTCATTTTTTTTGTTGGGGCATTGTTATATTTTGAATACAAACATAAATCAATTGAATTTGGTCAGCTAGGTTGAGTTCATTTTTACACTTTCAATAAATGGGGATTTTTTATGTTATTATACCTATTGTATGCAATGAATAAAGAAGAGAAAAATGTTTTGTACACATGAATAGTTCATTATAGCGTAATAGGATTGTTATTTTAAGGGGAAATTATGCCTGCTCGGTTTGTTATGAAATGCTCAAGAATATTGCATGGACAAAACCGAATGCACTTGGACTTTGAAGGGTCATTGTCAATCTTTGGACATAAAATGAATTTACAAAGTTCAGATATTACTTCAACAATCAAAGGATTTCTATCGGAGTTAAAAGATTCAGACCGAATTTAGGGATTGTGAAACTGGTCAACTGAAAAAATTGTGTTCAACAGGAAAAAAACCGGGTTGGGTTGGCCAACCCTGGTAAACCCAATGCAACCAAACCCTCAAGTTTCTTTGCAAGGTCATTTATTATTACCCAAAGGAACGTACACCCTAACATATGATATAGTGGATTTGCTTCTAGTATGTACGTTTGTAAAACTAAATGATCATCAAGCATTTTGGCAAATAAAGTTGATCAAAATTCAAAACTCAAAACCAAACCTATATGTTTGACTTGCCAAGCATTAATGTGTCTAACAATCAAGAAATATTGCCGATGAAAATGTTAAAGATGAATGAGTGCTGTCAATTGGCGGAAGCTGCAGAAGTGAATCAACTATCCTGCTAAAAATTTGCAAAGGTAACATATAATCAACGAATAATTAGGATCCACACGATATTTATAAAAGAGAGTAGACTACATGTTTATGTATTTATTATAAGAGACCTGGAACATACGTCGATCAACAAAAATGCTATTGAGCAGCAGAAGTAAGAACTTTTTTTGTGCAGAATGTTTAGGTGAGTGGCTGTGAAATGTCAAAAGTTGGTTGGTCTTTTATGAATATATTTCGTTCAGTATTACTACTTTGACTTAACAAAACTTACCCTATACCGTCTGTAGGCATAGGCGTTACATATTCCTCAGACAAACTCATCGAAAACGCTCGTAAAATCCCTACGAAACGATCGGTTCGTTAGGTATTGATATTGATTGGGAAGGTTTCGTCAACTGTTACTTTAGATACTGGTTCTCCTTTTGGAGAAAACTAATACGGTTGTGCTGTGTAAACTACCGTGTTCACTAAGAGATCAAAAAGAACAATAAAAAATGTGTTTTAATAATTTTGTATCTTAAACTTAATTTTAATGTTTTAGATATAGTTTATTTACCTAGTAACAAGGATAATATCCGCAATAGAATCTTCATTGTGGAAACTCTCGAAAAAACAATTGTGTTTTCTATTCTTATTTTCTGTCGACTGTTAAGACTTTGTAATTTTTCAAGCCTTTTTATTTATTTTCAGTACAAGTAGAAACACTTGGTGGTTAATGTTTTATAAAACCACAATAATATTTTTGTTATCGTAGAACTTTTTTGAAGGGAGTATCAGTAAACAGTTTTTAAGTAATCAATTTTTTTGATTCTTATGTGCTTTAATTATGTATGGTTTTAGTATTAACCAGTTTAGTTACAACGTTTTAAAGATAGTGAGAATGAATGTGTACTTCGAACTTGTTTTGGAGTCAGAAATGATGAAAAAAACTGGTTTTGTTAATAAAATATTTTATTATTTTCTGATACTTATACTTTTGGTATTTCTTTTGAATGTTGAACGTTTTTCCTATTATTCTGCAGCAGAATTTAACAAATTACTGGACTAATGAACATAAAAAAGTCTCGATATTGTTTAGCACAAAAAGCAAACCTGCTTGATAATAAATAAGTTACCACGGGTTATTTTGCAGAACCTTAAAACGTTCGTACTAAAATATTTCTAGTTTAGTTCCCACGTTTTAAAGATAATGAGAAAGAATGCGTAATTTGTACTATTTATTCGAACTTGTTTCCTAGTCAGAAATGTTGAAGCAATCTGTTGTTGTTAATAAAAATATTATATTCTATTGTGATTGCTTTATTGTGTTATTTCTTTTAAAGGTTGAACGTTTTTCCAATTATTCTGCAGCAAAATTAAAAAAAACTACTGGACTGCAGCACATAAAAAAGTCCTGATATATATGAGTACAAAAAAGTAAACCTGCTTGATAATAAATAACTTACCACGAGTTATTTTGCAGAACTTAATAACGTTCGTACAATAATACTTCTAGTTTAGTTCCCCGGTTTTGAAGATAATTGGAATGAATGCGTAATTTGCATTATTTGATCTAACTTGTTTTCAAGTCAGATATGATGAAACTTCTGCTACCGTTGATAAAAATATTTTATTCTATTGTGATCGCTTTAATTTAGTTATTTCGTTTGAAGGTTGAAAATATTCCCTGGACTAAATAACATAAAAAAGTCCTGAAGTATTTTAGTTTAAATTAATACTAGTTTAAATTTAAACAAATGGCAGAAAGTCAATAGTTTGCATTTACGATGTTTTTCCAATGTTGTTTAATGCTATTTATTATGAATGTTTAATTAGGAAGAATGTCTTGGGATAAATATCTGATTTTGCCCCAGCCACACCCTCAGGGGGAGTAGTGGAGCAAAAACAATGTGCGCGTTGATTTTATCTTATAAATACCTTCAAAATGATGTATCACTTGCCCTACAGTGTCGTTCAAAATGTCGTGACCTTTGACTTCCCCCTTGGGGGGTATGACTTATTTAGCTTATTTGTTAACTAATAAGTTTGTTTAAATTTCTTAAACCGATGTACGAAAACAGAATTCCAAAAAATTCATCCGTTAGGAAGTTAAAGACAGTGTTAATTAACATTAGGGGGTCATGCAACAATTTTGTTTTTTTTACAAAAAATATTAAAAACTATTATCAGCACTAAAATGGCAAGTGGTTGCAATAAAGCGTGTTGTTTTGATTTTTTATAAGCATGATGTTGGATATGGACAACCCCAACCAATCAAAAGCTGAGTTGAGCTCCCTGAGTACCCTTAAAATTCCTAGCCACCCCTCTGATCAAGGAGCAAGGTTGGAGACCTATCTTCTGTTTCTACCAACTTTAATTGGTACCGAGGCATTGATCAACGGAAAGCTGAATTCAAACGCTTAAATCTGTACAAAGAGGTTTTTGGAAATGAGAATGCTTAAAGAACGGTTTTTGTTGGCAATTGTATTACTTGTGATACTTCAATTCCTCATCTTTTACCTCCTAAAAATTCTCAAACTTTACATGATGGTATTTCTGGGCTTAGAAATTTGTATGGAGATTCAAAATAATTTGTTCAAAGGCACAAATTAGTATATAAAAATGTGTTGTATCTAGAATAACTACGCACATAATAGGTATAATAGTATTTGTAGTGATTTTAATTTTAATAGCAATGGCCATAGTTACCAAGCGTTTATGTGACAGTGTTATAAACTCAATATGATCCATTCTCAGTTTGTGTGCAATTTATCTCTGATTCTATTCCAAATTATAATAATAATTCCCCGGTGAATGTCGATATATTTGGTAATTAGATAAATATTGACTATAGCTTAAAAATGCAAATACCGACTTTTGGACAAGTATGGCTTAGTTGTAAGTATTGCAAAATAAAAATCGCGTGCAATTGTGACAAAAAAAACTCAAGAAAAGTGTGGAAAGTGTTTTATAGTTATGTGATGTGTTGGGATTGTTTTTTAAACGACAAACTTTAAGCCAACTGCTTCGAACAAACACAGTCTATGAGTGAGAACAAATAAAAAATATTTCATCGGCACTTCATACAGTAAAAAGTGAGTCTAAGGGAATAGAAATCAAACCCTAACTGTTGGATGATTTTATTTATTGCAGAACGTGTAAGATAACACATGCAATTATCGATTTCCATCAATATAATAATTACACCTTTAAAATTAATTGAGCGTCTCAGAGACGCCTAAAAGTTAATGTATTTTTTATAAAAACTGACCAACAGGTATGCAAAATGTTTAAATGTCAATAAGAGTACTGGAATTTATCCAAAACTCGGGAGTTATACAAGTGTTGTAATTTCAAAACAAATCATCATTTTTGGAAACATCGAATTGAAATAACAGCCGTTAAGCCAGAAAGTCGAACTTTTGTTCAGGTTTATTGTGAATTTTGTGAAAAAATGAAATGAAAAAAAAAAAATTGAGACAACTTTATATGAGCTTCCTAAGGATGTGAAACATGGGGTTAGGTTAGGTTAGGTTGGGTTAGGCAAGGTTAGGTTACCATTTTTGGAAGGTAACTTTTAAAAAATATTTACAATATTTTGAAGTACAATATTATAATTTGTTTACATAAATTTGATTTTATAATTTGTTTAATTCAACCCGGGTTTCTACCAAATCCACTACGACTATAAATTCAAAAGGTTAATTAATTTTACTAAAAATAGAAGAACCTAGATTAAGGGATAATCATTTTCAATATCGAAGATCTTACCGAAAAGACACATTGGGATTTACATGCAAGATATTTTTAAAAAAAACTCAAAATTAATGATCAACAAGATTATTTACCTTTGTGTTGCTTTCAAGGATCGAAAGATAATTCTACTTTTAGGATGCAACGAGCTTTGTGTGAATTAATCATTGAAAGGCAACTCTACCTAGCTGAATATCCTGAGCCCATGATACTTAATTTTTTGAAGGAGAATTCCATGCTACCATTTCCTGAAGAATGTATTTCATTGCAAATGCAAAAGGCTTTGTGTAATTAAGTCACGAAAATTAACCATGATATGTGTACTAGTAAAGCAATTGCAATACGTGTCACATCCCATAGCAATTTCACATAACTTATGATTTATGCATGATCTAATCTATTTCTACTAATCTCTAAAATCAATAAAATTATTTAATAAATGAATTTATGCAAACAAAATTTAATTTTGGTTTTTAGTAAAGAAGAAAATTCTTTTTTTTTACATTTTGTTGATTTTAACTTTTTTTACATTTTAAAAAGTGCTTATAGTAATTTAAAGACTAAGACATTTCTAAATTTGGAATTAGTTTAAAGACTTGAAATTGTATTATTATTAAGATCAAACATTTTTTTTTGAATGAGAGAATTTACAACTGTTTCTTTTTTAATATTTTGTTGAATTTTTCACTTTCTTTGCTTTTACTTGTAGAGGATAAAATCTAAGTTACATTTCTATCTAATTTTCTTTGACATTTTGAAATAGTTAGCAGAATAATAAGAACTATTATAATCACAAATTCAACTAGATATAAGAGATCTGAAAT
>JAQGBQ010000832.1:0-15862 GCA_034698485.1 Vertagopus arboreus
TTTGGCTCGGGGGGATTTTCAGTCGGCTCGAAGGGATAATTTGAAAATTAGGGATTTTTGGAATTTCGCTCAACATGGCCTCACTTTTAAAAAAAATTATTAGGGATTTTTCAAAAAAAAATTAGGGATTTTTGTTATTTTACTGACGTTTTGAGAGATTAGGGATTTTTTGCAGGACCACACCCTCTTTTTAGGGATTTTTAAACGAAATTTGGCTCGTAGGGACTTTGAAAGATTTCCAGACCCTGGGCTCGGGCTATGTAGAGCTCTGCACTGTAGTTTTTTTTATTAAATTCTATTCATACTTCGAAATATCTCTAGTTCAGGATTTTTATTTGTACATAGGACAAAAACTTTTTAGCCGAAATTCAGTTTGGCAAAACAAATCTGACCAATAAACCAGAAACTGCAGTTCAAGACCGGGTCTCCATAGTTTTTGAATCCTGTTTTCATGCAATATTGCACATAAATATACATTTAATCTATACTTAATGAGCACTAAATGTATAATTAAGTGCAAAAATGCATGAAAACAAGATGCCAAACGTGTAGAGACCGGGACTTGAACCCCAGTCCCTGGTTTATAGGTCAGATTTTTTTGCCAAACTGAATTTTGGCTAAGAAAAAGTTGTTTCCTCTGTGCAAATAAAAATCCTGAACTAGCCATAATTCTAACTGTATATTCCGTAAAATCTACTTTTTTAGATTAAAAAACTCTGTAATGCTATGATATATATATCATAAATAAATAAATTAAAAGATGTCCACAAATTATTTGGCCAAAAAATGATCGGGATTTCTTCCGGTCGAATTTTTCATCACAGCGATTAAAATTATTTATGTAGTTTTTTATTAAATTGATACAATTTCATATTATTTTGACAGGTATAAAATACAAGAAGACACTAGAAGACAAGTTCATGACGCTTTTTCTTCCAGTACTTCAAGCATCTTGTTTAGCAGTACCGTTTATAAACACATCGATACTTCTGGGTCAACCCTGCAGTCTCCCGTTCATCGGTTCCGTTATGCCATTCTGTCAAGGAGAACTAGAAGAAAAAGTAAGCCCGTTTTCGAACATTTGGATTTCTATTCTGATATTCGATACTTCGATGTTATTTGTTATATTTCATGTCGGAGCGTTTTACTCGGTTCATGTATTCTTTACTGCCGTCATTTGCATTTGTAATTATATGCAGTTATTAAAAAGGTGAGAAAAAACAGATTAGTAATGTTACTTATATAGCTACCTCTGGATTTTTATTTGCACAGGGGACATTTTTTTTTATTAGCCCGAATTCAGTTTTGACCAAAAAATCTGGTTATAATCCAAGCGCCAGGGGTTCAAGCCCGGGTCTCCTCACTTTTTGCATTTTGTTTTCATGCAATTTTGCACTTAAATATACATTTAATCTTTACTTGATGAATAT
Organism: Vertagopus arboreus; assembly: GCA_034698485.1. Taxonomy (NCBI): domain Eukaryota; kingdom Metazoa; phylum Arthropoda; class Collembola; order Entomobryomorpha; family Isotomidae; genus Vertagopus; species Vertagopus arboreus. Next base: position 1,431 of record JAQGBQ010000832.1, read on the forward strand.
TAAATGTATATTTAAGTTCAATGTTGCAGGAAAACAGGATGCAAAAAGTAGAAGTGGCGATCTGGGCTTGAACCCTAGTCAATTGGATTATAGACATTTGTTTTGTCAAAATTGAATTCGGCGAAATTTTTTTTTGTCCCGTTTGCAAATAAAACTCCGGAACCAGCGATATAAGTAACATTAAATAGACAAGGTTTCTGTATCTCGTGGGTTTACTTTGCTTAACTATCTGAGAAATGATTATAGAAGAATTATTTACTGGTCTCTTAAAATTCGAGAAAAAACGCGTAGCGCTATAGTGTGTATTGGTTCGGCCACGTCACATTTTTTGGTACTTCAAACCTTGAGGATTTTTTAAAAAAAATTTTAATTACAAATTTTCCTTTAAATGTTTTTTAATAGAAAGATTGATGGCTTATCTAGATCGGGTAAAAGTTCATCGAAAAAGGATTTATTTCTTGAATGTCATTCAATGTACAGGAAACTACAAGTGCATTCGATAAACATGAACGACTGCGTGAGAAGAATTTGCCTACCCGCCTGTGTCTCTGGGATTCCACTGATGCAAATATTCAACTCATACGTCATAATCAAACTACACGATGTAATCCCAATGCCCGGCTTTCTTTTATTCCCTGTCATATTCATGGATGCATTCGTAGTCAATTTGATAACGACTACAGTGGCTGCTCAAATGTTCACAAGATCGGAGAAGTTGATTCACATTTGGAAGAGGAATTTACCTCTTCATAAGAATAATACTAAGGAAAGGAAGTATATGGTCAAGAATCTTAGATCTTGCTTCTCTTTGAAAGCTAGATTTGGAAATAATTTTGTGGACAAGGCTACTCCCTTTGTAATGCAGAATTTTTGCTTTACACAAACTGTTTCTTTGATTCTTATATCCTCTGAATAAAAAATAGAGCAAAAGGATCCTGCACAAAGTAGACGGGATTTGGCTTTAGATGGATTTTTTCAGTTTTTTATATATCAGGCGCAATAATAAGGTTATCCTTTTTAGTATTGCGCCGACCCTTAAACTTGCCCCCAGTAACCTCTAGAAAGGTCAAAAAGTCTCCAAGAACGCACATAAAAATTGGTAGTGAATAATTTTGTGGACCGGTAGCGGTACATATGCAAGCTAAAGGAACTAAACAAAAATTGTTTGTGGGTTTCTTGACCTACCGCATTACCCTTAGGTCACAGACTAGATTTTTTGGTAAATCATATGTCCAGGTTAGAGAGAAAATATCTTTTTTTGACTGGTCACTGGCAGTAGTGGAAATTGCTAGGCTAAATCGGGCCCAAGGCCCGATTTATCGGGTCTTTTTTGGAGCTCAAAAAAGACCCGTTTAATCGGGCCCCGGGCCCGTTTTATCGGGCCTAGAGGCTCTAAAAATCGGGCCCGGGCTCGTTTTATCGGGCCTAGAGGCTCTAAAAATCGGGCCCCGGGCTCGTTTTATCGGGCCCGGAATGATTTTTTGAAAATATCTAAAAACCCTGAGGACGGATTTTTCCAATTTTTTCCACAACAAGCAGATTATCCGACACTTTAATTTAAGCTAATCAAAATGTTGCCTGCACTCTCACTGATTCGGATATTTTCAAAAAACCAATATACCAAACCCGGACTCGATTTTTCGGGTCCTAGGCCCGATTAATCGGGACTCTCAATTCGCCCCAAAAAAGACCCGATTGATCGGGCCTGGGGCCCGATTTAGCCTAGCAATTTCCTCTACTGACTGGAGTCAAGTTAGGGGGTCTTCGCAATGCTAATAAATGTTTACGTTATTATTGCGCGCAACATATAAAAAATTTGAAAAAACCATCGAAAGACAAACTCCGTCTACTTTGGGCGGAGTCCTTTGTAGTAATGCGTGTCCTACCAAGTCATATGCTCAGGCCATTGCATGCATTAATGCAAAGAATTCAAACTTATTCAATTGTATTATTGCTAGAGGTGCTAGATTTTAAACGAAATTACATTTATATATATAGATTTATTTATTGTGAATCTATCCGGAAAAGTTTAAAAAAAATCAAATAAACAATTATTTGCTAAAAACAGAACGATTAAAGTTCCATGGTTTTGCGACAGGTAAATATATTTACGTTTTAACTTTTAGTTTTAAAATTTTATTCTAAAAGTAGTTAAGATGTGTTACACGGAATGAATAGAATATGAAGAGCATTTAATTATATATTGTTTACAATTTAATTTCTAAATTAACTTACTTTATCTTACTAAGGCAAGGTTTTTTTTAACGTTTTGTTAGTTACTAATTAAACTTAATGAGAGATAACACTAAACCAGGCTAACTATTTTATTTGCAAGAATATTTTTGTTCTTAAAATACACCATACAATAAAACAAACACAGTAATTAAATAATAATTCTAAATAGTATTGTTTCAATTTTTTATCCTACTGCTTCTGAAAGTCGTGACTTCTATGGGGTTAAAGATAGCACGAGATATTCGATAGAGATAGTTTATGCGTGAATGAATGGTTGCAGGTCAGTCAGGGGAAGAGAAGTTTATAAAGCTCTTCAGCGGCTTTATAAAGCCGCCGCTCAAAGCGGCTTTATAAAGCTCCTAGGAGCTTAATTAAGCCACTGAGGAGCTTTATAAAGCTCCTCGGCGGCTTTATAAAGCTCCTCTTTTACAAAAAGGTCATGACCACCCACAAATGACCTTGACCAGTATTATAATTAATTTTATTATGTCGACAAACTATCTGGCTTTAATTTGTGTCTGGCGCTACCCGATCGTGACTGGCGCTAATGCAGAATAAAATAAATACTAAGGTGTTACTTTTAACGCTCAAGCCCGTCGAGAAAGGGCCTGGAGTATATTTTTTTTTAAATTAAATAACAAAAAATTACATTCGTAGATTTTTTGTTAGTTTATTAGGAGTTAGACCAAGTCGGTGAAAAAAAGCTCAAATCTGGAGGGTTAATTAATTTTTTGGCCTTTCAATGATGTAGCTCGAGAACTTACTATTACTAAAAAAGAATTTGTAAGACTCCTTAATAATGCATCTAAAGATAATTTAAACTCAATGTACAATTAGAAATATGCTGATAGAATAAATTAATTACAATAAATGTATCTAGATTGAAATAATAGATTAAGACCATCCATTATTAAAATAATGTTAATTTTTAAGCATGTTGATTATGAAGGCTCCGGCCATATTATTGAGAATAATAAATACTTAATATTGCGGAAAGAGACACAATTCATCCGTAAATCGCGGAAAAGAATATTTAAAAAATTAGTGAATCATGTAAATTGCAACTTTTATATGTTAATTTTCAAAATCATTGAAAATAGTTCATAAATATTTAAAAATTCCAAAACTGGTTTAAAACTATAAAAACGATTCCAAACATCAAGTTTTTTTAAAACATTGAAAAATATTTCCAAATTCCCATATTCCGTAATTTAAATGCATATTCATTTTCATAACTTTCATAACCGCACCCAACCTGTTAGATTTTGCTATTGAGGCTGCATTATGTTCGGTGGTAGTCGGTGGGAATTGCTATGCATATGCATGTTTGGTTAATATCCTGTCCCCTGCTTAATTTTACGAAATAGGGCAAGGTTACTTTGTTCAACGGGATCTTCATAAGCATTCATACATATATTATACATGAACCTTTGTCCAGTAGTAATATCCGATTTCTTATGTGACAAATCTCCCTAAAGACAAAGGCCCATCCTAAACTCACTCGTTCCTTGCTGTTTTTAGATTATTTCATTATTATTTCATTTCCATTTTCAAATTTTCCAAACATTTCTGACAGCCCCATTAATCTTACGATACACTCCCTAAATGTTGTCAACTTGACGCTCATCGATCTTCCAGGTGTGTCTAACTACTTTAACATTATTAAGCACCTAAGTCAAGAATCCATTCGAGTTTAACTTATATTCTTCTCCTCATATTCATTGGATAGGTTAGGTTAGGAACAAGTTAGAGGTAGTCTTGAAAAATCTGAACACCTCATAAAAGAAGCGACATATGAGAAAGGAATTGAATATGATCGAGTCCCGAATATCACCAGCAGTTGTGAATTATTAGATATGCAGAATTTAATGATGAATCCGAATTCATATGCAAATGTGGCCAAAGTTCTATCTACTTTTTCGGAAATGAGGTTAGCATCGGACCCAAGCAGAAAATGGATCAGCGTATATTGTGACGGTCAGCCATACAACATTGCAAGCAAACTACTTGATAATTTCATAATCAGCTCGACTTGTAAGACTTCCGGTATGAACCTCGCCTGTAGAACCAAGTCTGGACATGCGACAAAGAAATCATTCGATAAAATATTTCTTCGCCCAGGTACATTTTACAACAAACCTTTACAAAAAATTCGAAAATTTGACTGCCTGACTTATAAAATTTTTTTTTATTTATTTTAGGTGCTGGTAATATGGAGATGAATATTGTTCGAGCAATATTTGGACTGTTTTTTGACATTCTTATCAAACCGGTTGCAATGTTAGTTGGATTTACAACGCCGAAAGCTCTTTAATACTGCAAGAAAGCATTAGATCATCACAAATCTTGGCAGCTTCTTCAGGTATGAAATGTACTTGCTTAAAATGAACTTCAGATGATCCTTCACGATTTATATTTATTATTTTTTAATTCCAGATTTTGTATCTGTCTTTATCCGATGAAGTGCTTAATCAGTTTGTCAAAGATGCTAGAAAGAACAAAATTGCAGTTTCCGACGAGAATTTTGAAGCATGGGTTCAAGAAATCAGACGTCCCAATATGTGGCTCTATATTCAATAAGGGGGAACCTCGCCTTTTTACCTACTAGATACAAAATAGAGATGAATTTACCATTCGTATAACATGAGATCAAAAGTTAAATTTTTTTTAAATTACTATAATTACTTGATAATTTATTGCTGATAACCCTAAATGCTATTCTAAGCCATTATGACCTCTTGTGACCCCAATCACTGTATTTCGAAAAACGGTATCCAAAAATAAAAAATGACCAAATGACTTTAAATTTGGAATACCATTTACTAATGTAAATTAAATGCTTGAAATAATTATTTTTAGCTAAATGTGACCCCAATCACAGCTATTCAAAAACGGTATCGAAAAATTAAAAACGTCCGAATGACTTTAAATTTGGAATACGGTTTCTTTATGGAAGTCTAATTTTTTTAAAAATCAATTCCATTAATTATATCCTCTTACTAGTTAAGACCCTTTAACCAAAATGTAAGCAAATTAAAATAGATATAAAGTTAAACAGCTGTCAAGTTATTAAATGTACCAAATCCAAGAATAATACATTGACCATTAAAAATTAAGCCGCCGAAAAGTGGGAATTTTTTAAATCATTATAACAACGTCTTGTTGATAGACCATCATTCAGATTTTAAAATTAAAATTCGATATTTTTGGCTTACGAAAATTTTTATTAAGTAAAATCCGAGGTTACTTTGATTTGTTGCTAAAATGTCACTGTTTAGCCAAGGTGGTGACCGGGATCAAACGACTGCGGCAAGGTGAGTTAACTTGATTTAATAGTTTATATTTAGCTGCGCTTATGTAACTGTTAATTATGAATGCATTATATTTTCATTTACTTTTTCAAATTTTTTAGTGTAAATCGGCTTTTAAACGATTATGGGGGAGGTGAAATACCGGAGGAGGCATCCAATTTTATTGAAGAGTATTTTATGGGTAACTCCGAAGATGATAAAGAAGATTTCTATGAATCACCAGGTGTTGGCTAAATTCTTTTATACTATATCTGTCGTCTTTATCTTTTGCTTTCTTTTCTATTCTATAATTTCTTTTCATAGACGCTGAGCAAAATAATACGTTTGAGCATGGAGTTGTAGAAGAACGGTCGTTGTTTGAATTTGGTTCAGAATTAACTGCAAACCAATTAGAACAAACTCAACATTCTGAAGTAGAGAACACCGACATCAACAATTTATATGAAAAAGGCTGCCAATGTGAAAAACAGTGTACGACAAAATTTTTAAAAGAACAAGTTCAAGCAAGTTTTATGGATTGTGCCGACTTAGATGAACGATGTGAATTCCATTATAATCACTTACATTTAGTTGTGTTGGGTGCATTAAATGCACTAACAAAACAGGTAGTTGCTGATAAACAATCTACACGACAGGATACACAACAAGCAACAACAAAATTAGGAATGACGGAGTACAGATTTCATGGTGTAGTAGTATGCAAACCGTTTTTTCAACTTGCGTTTGCCTGTGGAAAAAAACGACCTACAAATATTCGTGAGCAGTTTAATAGTAATGGAGTCGTTCCAAAAACACATCAAAATATGAATCGCACATCAGAGAACGCGTACCAAGTTCGACTAGAATGCTTCAAATTCATCAATTCTTTTGCAGATCAGAACGCTTTGGTGCTGCCAGGCAGAATTCCAGCAACAAGAAACACGGATTTGAAGTTGTTGCCTTGCAGCATGACCAAAGCTTATATATTCCAACTTTATCAGAAAGCCTGTAGCGACAGTAACATCATTCCTGTGAAACAACCGTCATGGTATAAGATTTGGAACGAAGTTGCGCCTAATATTGTGATTCAAAAACCACGTTCCGATTTTTGTCCAGAATGTCAAAGTAATGTACTGTCTCTTAGTAACATGTCAAATTTGTCTGAAGACGATAAATTGGAAAGCATTCGGAAGTCGTCGGAACATCTAGTTCGTGTAAAGGAAGAAAGAAGCAACTATAAATCTATCACCGAATTTATTCAACGTCAATTTGCAAAGAAGGCTGTCCGATTACAAGTTGGTCAACATCAATCCTGCTCGTACAAAGGACTGATGCACTATACCTTTGACTTTGCTCAACAAATTCACCAACCGCAAAGCTCCCAGCAAGTTGGCCCTTTGTATTTCTTAACCGGATATAAAGTAGCATTATTTGGTGTTTATTGTAAAAGCATTCTGGCAATAAGTACATTGTGTTGCATATGCTTTGCATTTTTGATCTTTTTAACTATATATACACATTAATTAATTTACAGAAAAGCGTTTATCAATTTTTGTTGCCTTCTATGATCAAATTTCTGTTCTTAAAGTTTTTATTTGAACCTGCAGTTTATTGCGTTTTTATTTGTGGTTTAAGGCAATACACCTTGCGTTATATTTATGTACCGTCTTTCAGAATATAATAAATTTTACAAATAAAAATAGATGTAATTAATGGAATTGATTTTAAAAATAATTAGACTTCCATAAAGAAACTGTGTTCCAAATTTGAAGTCATTCGGACGTTTTTTATTTTTCGATACCGTTTTTGAATAGCTGTGATTGGGGTCACATTTAGCTAAAATAATTTTTAAAATAATTAGACTTCCATAAAGAAACCGTATTTCAAATTTGAAGTCATTTGGACGTTTTTAATTTTTCGATACCGTTTTTGAATAGCTGTGATTGGGGTCACATTTAGCTAAAAATAATTATTTCAAGCATTTAATTTACATTAGTAAATGGTATTCCAAATTTAAAGTCATTTGGCCATTTTTTATTTTTGGATACCGTTTTTCGAAATACAGTGTTTGGGGTCAAAAGAGGTCATAATGGCTTAGAATAGCATTTAGGGTTATCAGCAATACATTATAAAGTAATTATAGTAATTTTAAAAAAAATTAACTTTTGATCTCATGTTATACGAATGGTCCATTCATCTCTATTTTGTATCTAGTAGGTAAAAAGGCGAGGATCCCCCTTATTGAATATAGATCCACATATAACTCTGGCATTTAACTTTGCATTCAATGTTTTGCATCCCTTATTTCTTAATTGAGCAGGAATTCGGCAATGCAATGATGAGGTTTCAAATGCTGCCCTTTTGAAAGCATCTCTAATATTTTTCGGTACAAGCTACCCAATATACCGATATATTGTGACCCGGGACTGTCTCTTTTTACTAAGTTTACCCCCTTTGGGTGCTGGACCAGCCAAACGAAATAGTCTAAAACGAGAAGGAGGAAGATATGGACAGGGATCTGACTTTCTTTTAGAATAACACAATCGGCTGGGAAAACACTGGATGTTCAATAAGGGGACGCCTACTGAAGAGCAGTGGCTACAATCTAGTGCGACTCTAACATTTTTTGAAAAGGTGAGGAAATTTAATTAAGTCTTTTGAATGAAGTGTAATAAGCAATAAACTAACATGACATTTTAAACATTTTAAAATTTAGGCGGTTTTGGCTATTATGAGAATTTTAAATTGCCAAAAACCACTGTGCAAAGATAAACTCGATTAGGGGTGGAGCATGCAAACCCCATCTCATCTGGCCTGGTCGAAATTATGAGTTTGATTCAATTGCGTTAAAACGCCGTTAATAAACTAGGGTAATTAGTAATGAAAAGCGTTAAATATTTAAATATTAGTAATGCAGGAATGATAACGAACCATTTTTAAATTAGCTGTATGTCGAAATTATGAGTTTGATGTAATTGCGTTAAAACGCCGTTAATTAACTAGGGTTAATTAGTAATGATAAGTGTTAAATATTTAAACATAATTGGAAATGTAGGAATAATAAAGAACCATTTTTAAATTGCTTGTGTCTTAAAATTTTGAAATAAAAAGTTAATTATGGTTAGCGCCGAATAATTAATAAATAGGTTAAGATAAACTTTCATTTTAACATTAATTATGATTAGAGAAAATTATAAATGTAATTATTCCATTCCATTCTTAATAAATATTTTAAGAATTTTTCCAGACGAACAATGAAAGCTTTATTTTTATCAGGACACCTGTTTGATGAATCTTGTTTTATCTATTTTAGATTTTATTTTAAGCATTTTTTAAGAAATATTCTGAGCTGCTAAATATTCTGCTAAATATTCTGCTAAGAAATATCAGTTGACAATTTGCATTGCACTAACATACATTTGCTCTCAATTATTCATAAAATATTAAATCATGGACAAGCGAGTTACAAGGGGACGCGGGGTCAGCCATATGGATTCCAGAGTTTTCAGGAACTTCGTTAGTTCTAACGAATTCCAGAAAAAAATTAAAATCAATCAAACTTGGAGTGATGAAATTCAAGCAAGAGACGCGTTGTTTAAGTTTATCGATAAAAATTCTCCAGATCATCATCTTTTGTTGATACAAACGCAGTTTTGTGCTTTATATAGAAAGTACGTGATTCCTGTCGATGAAAAAGAAAACAATTCCGAAAACATTTGGCCAAAATCAACATCTACTACACCATTAGTGGCAATGAATGAACTGAGATATATTTTTTTGCACACAAATCAACCTGTTGTTTTCTTCGTGGGACAACAGTTTAAAATAAAGCAGAAGAAAAAGGAGCGTAATGAGCGTCATTGTAGCTGTGTTATTCTATACATAGAGAATAATCAATACCAAATGACAGTCAAAGATTCGAATGAACCAGATGTGTCAAAAGTTCCCCAATTTGCACGTGATATTGCAAATGCCTTCAACATTTCATGTGTCAAATTGCTTCCTGGGACAATAGAAGACCTATTTGCAGAAGCAGACTGCGTGAATAGATGCTATTTTGCAATCGTTGATCTTTTGGACGGGTCATTTACCATGACAGACAGAAATGCCAGATACTTCAACTGCAGCGCAAAAAAGTACCTGAATTAATAAGGTAATTTTTAAATAATTTTTTGTTGTATTTAAGTTACTGTTTTGTAAAAACAATGGAGAGAAAATATTAATTAATCAACCTATTTTTGTTTTTAGTTGTTGTCCAACAACTTGATGAGAGACTGAAAGGATTCCCCGATTTTGTTCACGGATTTTTTTGTATTATAAATATTTTTTTTTAAATTCCCAACTATTTTTGCAAGTTTTTTACTTGTTTGTTTGAATTTAGTTAATTGTTTTTTAATACATAATAAGCATTACAGTTTAGAGATTTTGTGTATTTTTATAAAATAATAATTTTACCTTCATAGTAATAATAATAATAAATTGTAATAATTTATAATTGTAACGTAGCGTAAATTGAAGTACATAGGAGTCAAAACTACAATTTTATGAATGCTTGTACTACAAAAATCCAACCATTCAAATTCCATTCAATCCATTAAAATGTTCAGTTTTATTTTAGTATTTTAATTATAGTGGGTCAACCGATTCTGTTAGCCAAGTTAATATTAGTTAATAACGCGTAGGCAATGAAATTATCTTTAAAACGGCATTGGTCCCATAATTGTTAGATTATCCTATCGGGCCCTGTAGCTGATACGAATTAAAAAACATGTTTTTGTACATATTTATTTTTAGTATTTATGACCCTTTCATGGTTTTGCAATTTATTTTAAAATATTCTACAAAAAAAATTTAGAATTTGGCATATATTTGTCTAACAAAACTGCAGGGTTAAAGTAACACCCTTAACTCCCTGATTTTGCTTAGTGATAACTAGTCTTAAACCTTAAATATACCTGGAGCCTTAAACAAGCATTTAGCTAAGCAAAAAGGGGTTCCTAGGTGAGCATAGGATAGTCGTATAAAAGGTTTTAAATTTCCTGTTAAATTGCTACAAACACTTTAACTCGTTTAAGAGTAAACCATAGTTACTTAAAATGGATAGTAATTTTTCGTTAAAAGTAGGTCTCTTAAAATAGCGTTTACTATATGAATTTCTGACCTACGACCCTGAAATTTAATCAGGTAGGTCATCTAGCTTTCATCTGGCAAAAAAGCTAGATGACCTACCTGATTAAAAATGGTAAGATGTGAATTTTTGATCAGACATTAGCACTTTGAAAATTGGAAATGGATTTTTAACCATGAAGGAGTTGGAATTTCGAAGGTCTGAGACGGAAGCTCACCTACTACATTTAATTTATCAAGTTTTGGCCGAAACCGCTTGACTCTAGGTCAAAAGGTCAAGGCTGTAGGTCGTTTGACAGATTTCGAACTAGGGTGTGAATGCATACCTTGGTGAACGTAAAGTTACTTTGCGTTGCTAACGTTACTTTTTATGCATCACCTAGGAAAAAACTTTAAAACCTAAATTTATTGCTCATTCAGACAGACATGGCATGTCTGCTTTTTATTTATAAGATGGGGAGCTTTATAAAGCCGCTGTCAGGTGCTTTATAAAGCTCTCTTCCCCTGACTGCAGGTTAAGATGCTGGTGAAAGTGAGACAGATTAATGCGGCTATAGTCTGAGATCGGTTGGTGCGAATCAGTTGTGATTACGAAGATAATCAATGTGTCCAACGTACAAAAGTCAGATATTTATATCAAAATAAGTTAAATATTATTACAGTTAATTGTAGTTATTAGTAGTTCGAATTATGAAGAGTGCTACACGACTTGACTGCTTCTAACTTAACAGCGGACAAAGAGAAATAATACAAGTATTGTCTACCTGGAATTTTGGTACAAAAAAAATGAACTCTTCTAAAAGTGAATAACCCAAAGGTCAGAATAGCCTACGTGACTTGAACAAGGATCAATCACAGGAGTGAAGCTCAAACACATCAGATTACAAAGGTTTCAGGTAAAAAGATATAATGATTGCTAGTCAGTCAATAATGTAAATTATCAATAAGCATAATTAATTCTAATCTCATTTGTTTACAGAATAAAGGAAAAAAATACGAAATATATTGTTATATCTACATAAATGAAAACATCATCCTTTTAACTCTCCAACAGATTCAGTAACTGGTACAACTCTGTCGGAGTCCCAATTTCTACACCATTCTAAAATTATGTTAAAAATGTTAGTGTAAATGAAATCAAGCAAATGCTGATTAAAAATCCGAATAAAATATATAAGTAGAAATTAAATTTTTAAATGTTATTAATTCCTTATCGGGTGTTGGCCAAAAACTGGAAGTTTTTTGTACAAACGCTCTATTAATTTCCAATTTATTTCTCTTTTGAATGGTCCAACCGATTAAAATGCCAGATTCAGATAATCTTGTCATAATTGATTTCATACTGTGTAAAATGTGGACAAAAAAGAACGTAAAGCGCCTACGTGTGTTAAATTTTTCTTCAAATTGTGTTTGGAAAATGCAATTTGGAATAGAATAGTTCGGTGCATTTCACTGCTTTCAACTTCATTATCCCAAACTGCCATTTTTGAGTTATTACTGTCATTATAAAACGAAGCTATGTTTTTGTAATTAAAACTTTTATCAACGATTTGAATAGTATTGCACTATGCAAGGTTGCACTATGCAAACTGGTTTGAGTAATGTAAAGTATGTTGTGGTGAATATTTTTTTGTGCCAATTGTGGATTGATGTAAAAATAACTTGAACAAAACTAAAGGGAACTGAATTTAGTAAAATGTTAAAACAAATTGATTTCGGTTTTATTCTTATTTTTAGGCCATTCAAAATTGTAATTCAAATGACTGGAAGAGAGTAAGTTCTATGACTGACTTTTAACTATGGGAAACAATTCCCTTTTATACTATTTAGAACGTTTGTAGAACAAAAAACGTTTATAATGTAGGTTAATAATATGTGATATCATTATTCTAGAAAAGACGAAACGTATGTTATGATTGCATCAGATGAAACGTATTCATAAAGGATAAAGCTATGTATTATTATAACATGTATTTTTAACAAAAGATAAAAGAACGTATTATTATAAAAAATGTATTTTTAACAAAGGATAAAAGAAACATATTTTCCATGCATACATATGCAAATAGATTCATGTACAACGTCTTGTACCCCGTCTTGTAGGAGAAAAAGTGCATTCTGAACTTAGTGATTACAAATGTTTTCAAAATATGCATAAGATTGGATGTGGCCTTGTCCGCTTGTATTCATTGGCTTGTATTCAATTGTTACATTTGTTAATGATGCAATAGATTCCACAACTGCGATATGATCATTGCAATATTTATTTCAGACGAAATTCTTTGTTTTGTTTCGGTTCAATGGACTAGACGGACAGCCGGGCTGTTTGGGGGAAGAAAAGTGATGATCGTGAGGGATTTGAATATCCGCCCAGATCTGGCTGAGTTTTGTTGTCTCTACATCTAACGGACTCATATCTTCTGGTACGAAAATAAACTGCCCGAAACAGTATGTACAGTAGAAAAACCAATATATTTTGAAATATCTATGGGATCTTATAGTCCAAAATACTCGAGTGGTTAACCTGTGGAGTACTCTGTAAATAGCACGTAGGCAAAAGTCCGTTAGGATTATAAAAATTGGATTGGCTAAATGTGCAAGATCGTTGTTATAAATATAATTTCCAAGTTGCTGTTTCTCGGGGTACAATTGCACAACAACGTTTATTCTACAGCCTTCATAAACTTCGTGTGTTGGCCTTTCCTTTCTAGTATCGTTTGAGTCGTAAAATGTCTGAATTGGATTCGTTACTCGATTCAAATGAATAAGCTTCTCTGCTTCTTCCATGTACAACTTGTGGTTCGAAAATGTCTTGAGGTGAACAACACAATTTTCAAAAGATTTTAACACCACCCTTGAATCTAGTGATCTAATAATACAAACGGATGCAATCCCTTAAAGTACTATTAAAAACGATAAGGAAATTTTTTTCCTAATTTTGACTGTAGTACCATTTCTCCTGAGCTATGACCCCCAACTGTGCACAGCGTCCAGAGGGGAGACCTACACCAAAAAATCAAGCAAAAAATGTAGTTTCAGAAAATATTAAAACTTGCCTGTTGACACCCAATCTGGGGTCACAGCAGAAGGTCAAAAACGCCAAAAATGCGCTTCAAATTCAACGCAGCTTATGGTTAGCAACTTACACTGCACCCGCTTTTCTCGCATATTTTCCACACCCAGCGGAACAGATTTCGTTTTTATATTTCTTCAGTATTAGCAAGTGAAATTTCATGAAATTTATTATTATTTCATAACCCCCAAAATTGGTTTAAAAATTAAAAATTAAAAAATACAGTGAAATTTTATATCTTTAAAATTGCTGAAAAATTGAAAAATTGAAATCAAATAATTCAATTTCACGAATTTTCCATCGAAAAAATAAAAGTTGAAAAATATATAGTGAAATTTGATATTCTCAAAAAAAAGTTAAGTACAATAAAAAGTCTAAACTATTTTTCACTTTTTTTTCAATTTTCTTAATTTTTCCAATGTTTCACTTGGCTTTGAAAAATTACCTTTATATTTTTCCAATGTTTAACTTTTCAAGAAAAATTGATAACCTTGATTTTTTCAAATCTAATATTCTTCATGTAACAACACTTTACACAACACAGGATAAATTTTGTACTTACTTACCTATTAGTAAATATCATCTCTATTATAAGAGCGAGAATGGTGACTACCTATCTATCTATTCTATTATGTAACTCAGTTAATTTCCCCTAAAGTTTTCTTAGAAAGGATTCTTACAGCCTTAACCAAATTCGACGTATTATA
>JAQGBQ010000833.1:0-15857 GCA_034698485.1 Vertagopus arboreus
TGTCGAATGAATCTCGCTCTGTCTCGAATGTCATAACTTTGATCATATTTCGCAAGATTTAAAATGTATTGACATAACAATGTGGTCTGACTGGGATTCGTTAGCTGGAGTTTTGCAGCCAGATTGATTATTTGCAACTTTACAATATCTTCCTCATCTGGGAAAGTCTTTGCCATTTTCCTAAGTACATCTGGTGGCAGGTGCGGCAGTCTTTCACAATGTTCTCCTAATAGCCACAAAATTGCAGCCCTGGCCGGTGGCACAGTGACCCTATCGACCATTTTCGCTAACTGAGCAATTACTGGTTTACTTCCACTTCGTTGAGTTTGTAACAGGGTTTTGGCTACGACCACAGCTCCTCCCACGACAGCTGGATCTCGATGTGAGAGAAGGGACACAAGTCCATTTAAGCAGGTCTCCGCGACCTGTTTAATATTGGAAGCACATCGACCAATGGCCTGAATTGTAGCGGCCACAAATTCCTTATCTTGGGATGAGATGTAGGTCTGAAACTCCCGAAGAATTGGCTGAATGTTTGTTTCATTGGCAATATTAGTGAGGATCTCCAACTTCAACAACTTGATCTGGGTCGGGTCATGAAATGTCCGCACGAAGAAACTTTTCATATACGGCTCAAACAAGGACTGTCTATTGGTGGACATGGCTGCAATGCAGGAGAGTACAACACACTGCACTTCAGTATGTGATCGAAGCAGTCGGATCAGGGCTTTGATAACAATGTTTACTTCGGCCTTGGGAGCAATATGATAGTACAGTTGAGCCACAGCCATTACCACAGCCGAATTTCTACTCTGAAGGAGGCTTTTGGAATTTTTCAACAAAAGTCGATGATCAGGATCCATCACGGCTTTCTGTTTTGATGGCTCCTTCTTCTTCTTCTTCCCCCCTGCCTTTTTTTCGCCACCCTCATCTTCGTCGCTGCTAGTTTCTTCATCTTCTTCCTCCTTGTCCTCGTCACCGTTCTCATGTTCCTCATCTTCATAAAAAGGTCGCTCCTCACCATCAATTGTCAAATCTCCGATATTTGGATTGACGAACTGAGTACGGGCATATCGTGTGAGTGTATTCAAGATAACTACTTGACCCCATTCGTCCACATCCATGAGAAGAGCACATAGCTTTCGGTAGTTTTTGTGAATAAGGTCAATTCTCTCTGGACATACTTCTTCAAAAGCCATCACAGCAGAGCCGACGACGAGTGTAGTTCGGTCAGCCAAAAGTTTATCTAGAACAGTAACCAACTCTTCCTTTTGATCAGGGTCCAAACTGTAATTGTGCCATAATATACTAAATTAAATCACCCTTTGTCTAACACTTTTGTCTTAAAAGAACTAATCTTTGTACCTGTAAAGTTTTGGGATAGCGTGGGCAGCAGTTTTCCTTACATAAGGACTCATGTCTGCAGAAGCATCGCGTATGGCCAGCATAACAATTGGCACTATCATTGGAACTCTTATACTTGACAGAACTCTTAAAGCACTTGCTCGAATAAGTTGGTTGGGGTCCTGAATGAAAATGTATACAAAGTTAATTGTCATTGAATAACAGTTATTTTTATATTGTAAACATAACTTCCCAATCTTTTTGTACCTTTAATGCCCTTTGAAAAGTTGAAATGGACAGCAATGCACAGTCTTGCTGCTCTTCAGCATAACGTACTAAGTAGACATATACCAACTTTTTTACTTCGGCATTCTTAGACACCACATTTTTCACCACTGCAGGAAATAAATCTGAGGCATCCCGTCCTTTGGCAACCATCTGAAAAATTCAATTACAAGAAGTGAACATTATAATTTCATCAGTTTGTTAAGAATATTAGTTATCTTAAATGGTTTTTAAAACTCACCCCGATGATTCTTTTCATAGCCTCTAACTTCAAGTTATCCCTGTTGCTGTCCAACATTTGCTTGAGGTCATCATGCCTAGAAAACATGAAAAATATGTCAGACGGAGGGCCAAATTCATTTGGTACGTTACTCCAAGGAACGTCTGCAAATGATTGAGAAGGGTCGTCTTTGAGAAGGTAACTCATTTTGTGCTAGCTTCAATGATAACCAATTTGAATTGATTTTTAAATTCTAAGAAGATGTCATTAATTAATCACACTTAAAACTAACAAACAAGTGATATGTATGCTCTGCTGCCAGGAGTTGTCTTTCTACAGTTTACAACTATCCATAAAATCTGATTTTATTTTATCATCATCTACGAACTATCTACACAGCACACTTATATATTTACTATGTACCCCTGCGTTTTTTGATAAATAAACATAATTGACATAATGACCACCAGGCACACGTGCGGTGGGCGTCACATCGAAATTCCTTAATAATAATAATAATAATCTCGCAGATGTTTAACTTATCCGAAATACGTATTTAATGATGCAAAAGATGAACTAATCCTATCCTTATGGTTCATTCTGCTCTTATACATATTCAATCTCAATCCTTTATAATCTTTATAAATTCTCTGTCGGTAATCTGATCGTATTACATTTCAGATATGTTAGAATGTATTCAGTTACAAGGTTTTCAATTTCAATGATCTGTTACATATTACAATACAAATCGAATTGTTTTGCAGGCACATATTAAATTTAAAACTGTATTTTGACATTCAACATTAAATTCTCAATCCTCATACTTTAACCTGATTTTCAAACTAACGAAACGTATCCCTATACCTAATAGTTAGTAAACGGTAAACATTTAGCATTGTGTTTAAATATTCCATTTTCTGTTTGTGTCTGGTTGTGTGTACCTCTTATAATCAGAGCTGAAGAAGGATCCAGCTGCAGCATCCCCTGAGTAATCCAGCCCATCATTAACAGATCGTTCCATTTCCTATTAAAAACAAAAGAATAATTTGTAATTCATAATTAAAATGTTTACATTTTACATTCCTTCACAGTGGTAATCAGCTGTTAGCTTCTATTTTAATTTTTAAACATGTTATCTACATGCAGCCAACAAACATCTTTTTCTCTCACGAATATAGCAAAAAGAAACAAAACATGTAATCATTTAGAATATTTCAGAAGGTTCAAGGTGATCTACAGCATGATAAGTATGTTATTATCCTGCATGTTAATTTATAATTTGACCTGGTTTTTAAAAAAAATTAATTAAAAAATAATAACTAATTTTAATCTGTAAATAAACTCTGTAAATTACCTCTTTGAAGTTGAGATTAGAAGATGAAAACTACTTCAAGATAAAGTACAAAATAAATCTTTGAAATTAATTTTTCGAAAGCTGTTGATAAAATCTTGATATTTTTTTTGTATTACATTTTATGAACAGGTTGTTGACTTATTCTGTCAAAATTGAATCCGTGCGGGTTTTTGGTTCTTGGGAAGTCAGATGGGGAACCTGCGCCTTTGCTCTGTATGCGGCATGTCCATGCCCTCCATTAAGCACTCACTCTCTTTCAATATACTCTGCATGGACAGTCTGTTCCGACCTCTCGGCTAGTTTATTCAAGGAGTGAAATTTATTCAGAAATATGAAGGTAAGTTTCGAAATTTCATTTATTTTTCATAAAAAGTATATCTACTATGTAGGGCTTTGTTAGTTTCATCTTTTCGCAAGTTTCGGAGTGAAATTAGAAGGTTTGTAGAGCGAAAACAAATTGAGAATTTTTGGCCGGTGGTGGTGGCAGAGAAAGTAAATCCGCATCACATTTCAATATTTTCCATCCACAAAATTCGATTTAATAATAATTAAAATGTAACTAGTTAACATTTATAGTTTGTTCATTCATATAAAGTTGTAATGTTCAATGTTTGTAGTTTTGAAAACAAAAAGACGGATTCAGTATCAGTTTAGGATTAGATTTGTTGAATCAACTTTCAACAGGCCATGCCTCCTCCGTAAAAAAAATTAAAGTTCTTTATCTCATGAGGTAATATTCTAAATTGTTCGAAAGTACACAGTCCCAGCTCCAAGTATGCTTGATCTCTGTGCATTACTGTGGCGTTTATGGCTGTAAAATTAATTAGTGGTCCCGCTATACCAACTGTTACTATTTTTAATGGACTTTTGGCACCTGCGATTACAAACAGATTTTAATTAGCAAAAATACTACTCATTTGGGTTTCGTTTGTTTCAATATCTTATTTGAATTTGTTTAGTTGAACATTGCGTTCCCGTCTACCGGGGCGCAGAAGATGATCGAATGCCACGATGAACACAGACTGCGTGTTTTCTATGAAAAGCGTATGGGGGCTGAAGTTGAGGTCGACAGTTTAGGAGATGAATGGAAGGGATACGTCCTTCGAATTACCGGAGGAAACGACAAACAAGGATTCCCCATGAAGCAAGGTGTTCTCTCCAATAGTAAGTTTACCTCTTTTTTTTAATTTGTAAACTACTGAATAATTCGATATACACAGTCCCAGCTCCAAGTATGCTTGACCTCTGTGCATTACTGTGGCGTTTATGGCTGTGAAAGTAAATAGTGATCCCGCTATACCAACTGTTACTATTGCAATGGACTTTTGGCACCTGCGATTACAAACATATTTTTATTTCGAATTTCATTGAAGTTAAATTCATGAATTGCGTAGAGGACCTGAAGAATTTTGTAACTAACTTGAAAATTGTTTCATTTCAGTTCGAGTTCGTCTTCTGCTAGCCAAGGGTCATTCCTGTTACCGACCCCGCCGTACCGGTGAGCGCAAACGGAAGTCTGTTCGAGGATGCATCGTTGATGCTAACTTGAGTGTCATCTGCCTCACTGTCGTCAAGAAGGGAGAACAGGTAGGTAATTAATTAAAGCAAAATAATAATAACATGTTAGAGTTGTATCTACACAGTCCCAGCTCCAAGTATGCTTGATTTCTGTGCATAACTATGGCGTTTATGGCTGTGAAATTAATTAATGTGATCTAAAACACCGGCAGTTACTATTTAATAGAACTTTTGGCACCTGAGGTTACAAACAAATGATGTCAACTGTTTATCTTTTTTAATACAACTTTATACAGATTTTGGTGACAATAAGTTTTAATGTATTTGTTTATATTTAAGGATATTCCCGGACTGACTGACGTTCAAATTCCCCGTCGGTTGGGACCTAAGCGAGCCTCCAAAATCCGAAAACTGTTTAACCTGACCAAGGAAGATGATGTTCGTCAATATGTAATCAAACGTCCTCTGCCACAAAAGGAAGGAAAGAAACAGCGGTATAAGGCACCTAAAATTCAGCGTCTTATCACTCCCGTTATGCTCCAGGTAATTTTAATAACAGTTATAATTTTGCTACGGCCACAACTAGGCAGCTGAGATCATATTACAATTGATCAGTCAGTGTTCATTAGTGTGGTAAATTAACTCCGCCGTTTGATTTGAGACTTTGACATAATTCTATATTATTGGACTCAGTGTACCGGTTGGAACAATAGCATTTAATCCAACATTTGAAGATTTATGCATGATTTTATACGATTCTAATGTTATAATATTTTTAATTTTTTTTTAGCGTAAACGACATCGCGTGGCACTTAAGCGCCGACGAGCTGAGAAGAGGAAGGGAGAGGCTGCGGATTACGCTAAACTGTTGGCTCTGCGACAAAAGGAAAAGAAGGAGAAGAAACAAGAAGAAGCTAAGCGAAGAAGGAGATCAGCTTCTCTAAGAGAATCAAAATCTTCTGTTTCCAGTAAATAAGCTTTTTTGAAACCAATTTGGACATGTGTTGCTGGCTTTTCATCTGCCATTAATAAAAATGATTCTGATATAAACTTTTTAATATTCAGAGTGATTTCGCATACCATTTATTTATTTTCCCCTGTTGTATGTAAGATGCATTGCATATAAAATCATTTTGACTTGTTCTGCATCCTCATTAATTGTAATCATTAGACATCCTGTGACTGAAAGTAAATTCTTGCATGCTGTATGAATATCAATGTTCAATAACGTTATTCATTTTAATTAAAGAAGTTTTACGGTAAATATTTGACAGGTATTTATTTGTTGACTTATTTTACTCAGCCGTTGAACAATACACATAAATATTCATCATAACTCTAACCGAGGTTTAGCAATTTTTAGTTTTGTATTTGTATAGATATTTATTAACATTATTATTCACAGTGCATACCAGCTTAGAAGCATTTATTTTAATCTAACTACTTAAATGTAACATTGCATATACACTCATCTTATTTTAATTAATAACACCCATTTCAAGAATTAAACTCACTCATACAGACAAACAACATCATATTATTATTAGATTTTAATCTTCAAAACGTGCATAAGTTACGTGCATACACAAACCATGCTAAATTAAACAAGTACGAACCATCTGAATTATAATTACCGAGCCGTAAATACAGTAAGCCAGTAAAAACGAAACGGCAATTTGACTGAATTGCTTTCTTGCAATAAAATATTAATTACAATAATCGTAGGAGTCGTGTTAGTAAAGACGTTGCAAAGTAATTTAATTATTACGCTTATTAATAAGTACGTAGTAGAATGTATGGTCTCTGGCGATCAGTCGTTACTTATGCAATCCATAGGTTCCTGGTTGGTGACACTCCAGTTAATTTAATAGTATCGTCTCTATGATTTCGAATTTTAACTTCTTTATCACAACAAGAAGCAGTGCCAACCACCCTCATTTACCCTCCTTTAAACTCCATTTTTAATATCGGAGACAATTGACATAGTTTAAACGTTATCTGATTAGGTTGAAGAATTATAAGATAGTTTTTTTAGGTCTGTTATGAAGATTCAGTCCAAGATATTAGTAACGAGGGGGTGGAGGTCCAGTATTTCCATTTCCACCAGGAGCAGCTCCTCTGTTGAACTGTGATCGAATTGCTTCAGAAGCAATGTTAGCAGCCGCTCCTTGAACATGCTCGTTTCTCATTACTCCGGTGGTGAATTCTTGTTGGGCTTTGGCAAAGCTGGCTCCTGAACTCCGATAGATTTTATGGACCTGATATGTTAAATATATTTTTTTAACTCCCATCAAACTAAAATCAATAGTAACTATGAACTATAACGTTAAAATGTAAATGTACTCACTCGAATAAGCATCATCAAGTCCATAATAGCACAGATGGCAAACGCGATTCCAACTATGAGAATGAAAATTCCAAGAACAATGTTGCCTCCTCCTCCCTTGCTCAGAAACGATATTCCACTGACGATTCCACTAAAAAATTGTGATAATATACATATATCAAGACTTATGATCTCGTTATGCAATTGAATATTTTTTTCAATAAATCATTAATTTACCATGATCCAGTCATAATGGTACTCAATAGGACCGCTGTGATGAATTGGAAAAAGAAAACGAAGAAAAATACCATGAAGTTGAAGGAGCTATCGCTTCTATACAACAAAACAAGGTTTTCACAAGGTTACAATTGGTCAAACCCCACTTTTAAAATATATTTATTAATATTATTTACCTAAAAGCCTTGTAGGCCGGTCGGAACCAACATATGTACGACACAGGGGTGAAGATGACAATATAGATCAAGGACATTCCAAATGTCATGAAAGAGTCTGTGCTGTGCTCGATAAAAATTCGAAGAAATAAGACCATAGTGTTAGCCAGCAGAACAAACGCATGGACAATCCACAGGTAATAGAGATGCCTGACGATTCTCTGAAATTCCACCGGAATGTCCACATTAATATCCTGATAGAAACAGGGCTGGACTGGTAGTATTTCTGGTAAAGGCGGCCAGTTATTTCTTCTTACTAAAATAAAATAAAAAGATGATAAGATTACTAGATTTAGAAACTGATAATTACTGATATGATGCATTAAATATTTTAATTGGTTTACAAGGGGGAGCATTTGGATCTTTAGAAGATTCCGGAGCCTGATCATTAGTTTCAAGGTCTCCGTCGAATTCAATGATTTCTTCGGGATTAGTTGTTGCGTATGTGTTCATGTTTAATCACAATTAAAGGACTAATGACTACAATATATAACTACTATTAAAGTACGATAAAAACAAATTAACAAGAAATTACATTTATACAAAAAAATCAATTGACTGCGTGTGTCTTTTATAACAAAAATGTATCTCAAAATGGATGTCTAAATATCTTCATATCATCCTCGAGCAATATATTTTACATTGCAGTTAGTTTGATTTGCAAAGATAATAGCAGAAGATATGCAAATTAGTAAACTTATTCAAACTCAAGACCACATTCTCTTCTAGCTCCCTTACCATTGTATGGATTATTTTTGAGTTCCTCCTCTCGTCTCTCCAACTCTCTTGCTTTCTTCTCAAGTTCTTCCTGTCGCTTCTGGAGTTCTTCAGTGGATATTTGACCTCCTTGTTGTTGCTGGGGTTGACCTCTATTCTGAAAGGGTACTGTTGGGACTTCTTGCGTAGGGGACATGACAGCCGGAGATTTGCCCCCATACTGCGTAGGAGGATTTGTGGTTCTGGGAATCTATAAATTACAAATAACAAAATATAAAATCGGAACAAAGACTTCCTCAAGAGAGTAGTGTAATACTAATTCATGACATGAATTTTGAATGATGATAAGTTAAGTGATGATATTTGCACGTACTGGATCAAATGAATCCGCAGATGGTATGGTTCTAGTATTTGCTGAATCATCAAAAGGATTATAGTCCTCTAGGTCTTTTTCAGCAGTATTAGCAGTGTTTTTAGTTACCTGCTGAATTGCTGGATCCTGAAATTTATGAACAGACATAATGATACACATTTATGATAACAACTTCATCTACTAGAAACTACAACATTGTTATTTTCATATTTGTTAAATAAAGACAATACAGATAATCAAACTAGCCTCATTTCTATTTTCTATATAATCTAACTAACAGACACGATATATTTACATGAGTTACAGCCAGCTGTATTAGAATGGAAGTTGAAATTATTATTGAGGATTTAGGATTATACTATTTGTTTTTCATCACCAACTCGTTACGTCAGCCAAGCTAATAATGTTCTACTAATTCCTATCTGTGACTCTGACATGAAATTAAAATTTTAAAATATGACAAATGTCCTGAATTATCCTTATTTCAAAACGTAGGCCTAACAAACGAGAAATGAAACAATAAAATATGAAAAACAATGCCAAACAAAATCAGCATACCTTGAAAGGATTGTCATCGAATGGATTTTCATCGAAACCTGACATCTTGTTAATTAAAAAAGGTCAAGTGGCCGGTTGTTCAAAATATCCGAGTTCAACAAATTCGACGTGACTGGTTGATTATTTCGATGTCCTTGCAGCAGTCGTCGTCAGTTGATGAATATCAAATATCAATCCGTCCTAAGCTTTTTCTTAAAGAGGTGACAGATTATTATTTGTTGTTTGAATGACAAGTGATGAATCCAGTGGAGGAGTTCACTGATTTTCTGAGAACTTCAGTGAACAGCAGTGGCACACAGCAGCAGATTGACGGAGAAAAAAAAACTCCCCACTAACAATCTGAAATCTAAAAGTAGAAAGGGTCAACATGAATCAGTATAAGTATGAATAACGTATTTATTATCTATTAAATTTAACTATACTAACTACGAAAAAAAATGTCATTGAAATAATTAACAAGTCTTGTTAAACAAGAGGAAGGAAGGAATATAGCTTACGACTACTTATACCAGACCAGATGCAAGAGGTGTCGGTGAATGTCAATTATTTTTTAATCACGAATTTGCTAATGATGTTGTATTTAATCCGTGGAATAAAATTAATAATTCTTGTTCAGTGGGCCGGGCAAGAGAGTATTATTTGCAATATGACGATAAACTCGTGACAGGAAAAAACAGATAGGAAAATCAAAGTGATAATATAAATCCTAGTTCTATATAAGTGTATAGATGCCAGCATGGGTTCATTTTCATATCCTGATTTTGACCGAAACTTATCGATGTGTCGATGAAATAATTGCAAATTGCAATTGTGTTGCAATTGATAAATGGTTTACTTCTTAATTAAAATGCATATTTTTCGGATATATCAGATATTGATGTTATCATTCAGGAGAACGTTTGAAATTTCATCGAACAAAGTATATTAGAAAGCTTGCATCATGTATGAATTATTGGAATTCGAATAATATGGTAGAATCTCACAACTTAAAGGGCTTAAAGTTCTGTACAATAACAGATCCTCAATATCCTTCTCACATTTTATTATTTCAGATGATTATAAAATGAAATTTAAAATATGCTAATTATTCAACGCTTTACTCGTTGTAAATAGTTTGTGCGTTACTTATGTTACATTAATCTTATATTATATTTTATATAAAATCAGTTGAGGGGTAGGACTCCCATCCCAGACATCTTTTGTTTAAGGCTTCGACCTTTACGTGAATTTAAAGTCCCTAACTCGAAAATCTCTACCGTGTTTATAGCACCATTTAGAGCTGAATTTACTCCTCCCAGAACTATTATATTTTGACCTGAATTCAAATAGTTATGATGGAAAGATTACTGTAACAATACTTTAACAAACCGAAAATAAGTATAATTTATAATGAAGGACTTTAACCTATGGCTGCAGCTACGTGACCATGTCGAGCTGTATTCAAAACTCCTATTTCTCGCCACTTCTGGTTACCGGTGTCAAAAAGTAGAACATCTTGAAGGCTTGCTTGCTTCGGACTTTTCTTCTCCTTTTGGCCTGCTCCACCAACGATGTAAAGGCTATCTTGAATATACACAAGGCTTAAAAATGCTCTTGGAAGTGGGAGTGGTCTTATAGCCATCCAACTATATAAATTAAAAATTTAGACATGAGTTACGGTTTAATTTCATTTAAATATAAAGGATGATAAACCTATCAGCGGTGACATCATAGCATACAACAGATTTGAGCACAGGCATTTTTATATTTTTTGACAGACCTCCAGCAACCCAAATTCGATCTTCATAAATACAAATGCCCATACTTAATCGTGGACCATCTAATGGTGCTATTGGTGTCCAGTCGTTGTAAGTCTTGTCATATTTCTCACACGTTGATAAAGCCCTTGCGAGAAATAATACGTTAGTCTAATATGCTATGAATCTAATTTGATACTAATTATATATTACTTTGAATCAGCGTCGTTTCCACCGATAACATAAATGATTCCATCCATTTCAACGCATCCAAAATGACTTCGTGGGTTAGACAAATCCATAGGCGAATCTGAATCATATTCCCACTCTCCTTGCCGTAAGTTTGATTTCCAGACGTCTTGAACTGCGACATTACGGTCGTTTGTAGTTTTGTACCGAGGGTCGGTTCCCCCTTTTGTATTTAAAAATAAAATATAAATAGAACTGGATTTATTAAACATGTTTCAAAATAACTTACCCACGATGTAAACATCATTGTCAATTCTTGCCAGTCCGAAATGAGTCCTTGGCTCAGGCATTCTTCCTACATGCATCCACACATTGGCTTCAACAGTATACATATAAATATCTCTCCCTGTATTATCAGGTCCAATTTGCAATTTCGGATCCGCACCTCCAAACACAAGCAAAGCGTCTTTTGGAACATCCAGGTTTTTAATCATGTAAGGGTCCGAGGAATTCATTTCTGGTGTGGTTATAGATTTTCTTGATTTACTAGGCTTTTTAAGTGATCTTTTTGATTCAAAGCCGCTCACAGCTGCAATTGATTTTTGAAGTCGTGTTGCAACTTCTTTCATTTTGTCAACTTTTTTCCGTGCAAGATGACCTCTGAATGTACTTTGGATCGTTATTGCTGCTTGAATCTCGTTATGCTTCTGTTCTGCATCTAAAATCTCTCCAGAATCCTAATATGAGAATAGTCATAACCTTGTTAAAATGTACTGGTGTATAAATATTTGCTATTGTAACTAATTTACATCTTGCTCGATCGTCTGTGACGATGGATTTTCAGTATATGGAATATCCGGTAAAAGCAGAAGCGATTGCTGTGCCGGCGAGTCGTACTTGTCTTTTAACAATTCTTTATCATTGTCCGCTTTTATTTCATTTTCACTAACGCCTGCAATTTTATCCGCAGCTTTTTCTAAAGTATCTCGAATGTTTTTATTCAAAGACATTAAATCCAAGGTTTTCAATTGACTCAATACTTCTTTTGCCGCTTGCTTCATATCCGCTGTTTTAGTGTCAATATGCAGATCTGGTGATCTCTGAAAATGTTTATATAATTTTTTTTTTAAAAAACAGATCGTCTTATCGGAAATGTAAATTGAATTAAATTAACTTTACTTGTTGATTTTCCGTCTCAGTGTCAAGATGTATTCTTGCTTTTGGAGGTACAACTCCAGTATTTCGAATCCATTTATTCAACTCTCCTGCTTTTTTCCCATACGACTGCTTTAAAATTGCATACGTAAGACCTTCTTCAAGTAATTTCTTGACACATTCAAAGCCAAAAATCTTCTTAAAATCTGGAGCCTCGTCATCTTCAGCCAAGTACCGCATCTGGGTAAGCTGAAGGGGGGTAAGGAGACCAAATCGGATTGTAGACATTACTTTTATTGTGTGCCGTTTTCTATTCTGCCAGTCGTACAAAAGCCATCGAATGGCTGCATCGAAAATGTCCATTTCACTAAAGGTATGGAAGTTGTGAAAAGCTTGTTGTATGCATCTATTTAAATAATGATTAATGAACAATAAAATTCATCATTTACCTGTCAATTACAACATCAACCGAGTCCAGGAGAGTGACAAGCTCATTCACATCAAGCTTAAGAAATTGTTTAGTTTTATAAAGCTTTGGAAACAAAGTTGTCAGTTTTACGGAAAGGATTGAGATCAATTCTTTGGTTTTTGGTCTCAAATTTGCTTCTTCCCATAACTTAATGAGCTTAGGATCTTCCGATTCGACTTTCTCTTGCACGAATTTTAAGCATTGAGCTTTTAGTTCTAATTTTAAAAAAAATCATTATACTTATGCAAATTACTGTGGTTAGTCAAATTTTGGCCTACCTGGTATCATTAGATATTGAGCTGTAGAGTACATCCCTACTACGTTGTCTCTTGTAATAACCAATTTCCGATCGTTTTCATCGGTAAGGACCCAATCCATCACATGTTGGAAGTCATCCGGAGATATGACACTCTATCATGCATATATTGAAAAGGTTATTGTTATTCAAGCAAATAAAAAGAACAAGTTTAATCACCTCCGGTAATTCCACCATATGAACTGCTTCATAAGGACGCTTAAGATTGTCAAAATATTTTGAATGTATTTGGAGAGCTACAGAATGGATAGGAAACTGTTTGTTCCCAATAATAACTTTCGTGTCAGGGTGTCTACAAGTAATTTAATAAATTTTGAATAAGTTATCAAGGAAAATGATATCGATGCAATTTTTTTTAATTGAAACAACTCACATTGCCCGTTTTACTCGATAATGTAAATTTTCCATAAAATCCACGGTACCTCTGCTATTCTTAATTTTAACCTTTTTAGGATTACTTGTCTGGTATGAAGATTCACCATCAGTATCTGATGTAAATGCCCGTGATTGAGTTCTAATCAATTAAATAAAGATCATTAGAAAGTACAGTTACTCCATGGATGATAATTATTAATCTACTTGCATAAAAGAACTTGCTCCTGGTGAAGTTTCCCTGGGGAATGGTGGTACTTCAGGTGGTGGAATTCTTTTATCTGCAAATAGTCCTAATTTACTTGGCCCACCACCACTACCACCTAATATTCTTGACATATTTTCAACATTTCCGTGTTTTAAACTATTTCGACCGGTGCGAGGAAAATCATCTTCAATCTTATCCTTATCGCTACGCTTTATATTTAACTTTGAAGGATCTGTTGGCTCATCAAATTTAAAAAATGGCCTTGAATCCATCCAAGCTCGCATTTCCTCGGTGTAGTTACGTCCAATTTCTTTTTTTCGTGGTCTACCTGAGTGTTCTCTGTGACACTGGGCTTTTGGAACGGAATGATTTCGACTCTTTGACTCATCATGATTATGATGAGGTTTATTTTTCGAAATACAGTCTGTTCGTTCAGGATTATGATGTCTGGCTTCTGGTCTTGTTGCTGCGTTAGCTTTGGCCTGGGCATTTTCATTGTACTGAGGTTGATGATGATGATTCTTTCGTACGGGTTCAAATAATTCGTCTGAATCTGGACCTTCAGTCGATCTCATATCATGAAATTCTTTGTGTCGTATCCGAGTTTTCTTAGGATTTGCCACCAAAACACTGATATTTTTACTTTCAAAGGAAACCTAAAATAAATGATTCTGCTTGGTAGATTTTAATTATTTTTGTACATATAGCATCTAACGTTAATTAAACATTTCATAACCGACCATTTGTGAAGGGACTTGAAGAGTACCACTTGAGCTTTTCCCAGTAAATGGGAAAATGTGGCCTGTATCATGAGAATTGTTGTACTGAGTTCTCTGCTTATGCTCATGATGGTCACATCCAACGCCCACGGTTCGGTGACTCTCCTTTACATAATCCTTTAAGAGATCACATTGGTCACCTCTGCAACACTTTCTCACATTTTCAGATTCAACCTGGCATTCTTTGTTGATGTTTGACGTATGACCTTCGGTTTGAAGACACGTGTCCTTTGTGTCAATTGGCCTGTAAACTTTTTTCCGGGCTGGAGAACTTTTCCTTGGAGATTTTAGCATGGAGGCTTTCATCTCAACTTTCTTATCTTCTGCCAAACGCTGCTTGAATTGAGATGCATATCTCCCAGCACTTTCTTGAGAACAACTTCGCTTCACAGGGTCATAGAAAATTATTTTCCTTCTAGCAAGGTCTCCTGATTCGTTATCAGAAGAGTTTGAATCCGAAGACCTGAATGATGATGAAGATTGAAAACATGATAACATTATTAAATAAGCTTAAACTTTTCTTTCTGCAAGCCTAATAAGACAATTTAAACTTCTATAAACATAAAATAGTTTACTGTGAACGTCGGTCAGAATGGGTTAGAGGATCGTAGTATTGAGGTCCCTTTCGGGTATAGTTAGGTGTCTTTGGAATTGTTATATCCGCCTTTGGATTATGTGTGTTTCGGGCAATGTGAATACCTATCCTTCGCGTCTTTTGCTTTCTCCGATTCTGTGATCATGAAAATATTGGAGGTTTTCATTGTAAATAAGAAAAAACAAGATTTCTTGGTGTCTAGCCAGAATACGAGTTGTACCTTACTGCTCAGCTTGTCATTTGCAGGACTATCGGGTTCTGGAGTGAAATAGACTGAAGTGTGTGAAGCTCTGTCATGGTTATGGATGTTTGAAGTACTTTTAGTGGAACGATGTCTTTCTTCTTGTGATCGGGGTGACATATGGTCTTGATGTCTAGAAGGACCTGAGTGACGTTGAGCCTTCTTAGGGGTCTGAAGGATTATTTAGTGCTTAAGTGGCTATTAAATATTCTCAGACTTTTCGAATGTTTTATTTTATACCTCTAGAAATCTTGTCTTCTTTTCCTGTTGCATTATTTTTATATAATATTACAATAGCAAAAGTTGAGACTGTTAAAATTTAAGTTACGGTACATGCGATTTGAAGCGATGATTTAACCCACACTAATGACTGAGGTGCATGCTTCATGTAAATATGTTCGTTTTATTTTAATTATTTTAGATTTAAATTAAGCTCAAGGGTCATGGAAACATTGACCTACCGCATAAATGTTCGTCTACCTATTCTAATTTCCCATTTCAGTTCAAAATTCTTGACGTCATAATCTTGATGTCGAAATGTGGGATGCAAAGATAAAATTAATGATACACACATTAAAACCTCCAGTACAGCTTTGCATAGCCCGAGCCAGAATTGTTTACAATATTGGCTTTTTATACCCACTTTTAAA
>JAQGBQ010000834.1:0-15852 GCA_034698485.1 Vertagopus arboreus
ATACTTGATAAGTAAGTTGGTAGCAGCCAAGCTTTCTGGTATACTTGAGTTTATTTATATTCGTATAGGAAATGGTTTCTTTGCTTAATAAATTAGTTGATTTGTAGGAATTAATATTCATGCAATGATGACTCAAGGATATCTGCTTTGTTCTTTCATTTGGACATCACATCACATCATTTATGTATTCATTGTCAACATTCCAAACGATTTGTCAATTCTGGTTTTGCAACGAACCGAAGGATGATATCATGATTGTGTATGTACTGAACAAAAGATTAGTTCATTTTTTGGTCTAAAAACTAATTTAATTTATGTAAGCTGTCAACTTTGACGAGGTATAACTAGAAACAAGCTTCTGTACTGCAAATCATAAACACAATGATCGCTAAGATAACGACCAATGACACAATGTAACATATTTTTAAGCATTCCTTTTCCCCATAGTTAAATATGGAGTTGTTGGATATCTGTGAGATAAGGTTTCTGAAATCTTTTCCTGACAAATCAAGACTACTAAAAAATGCTAAGCTGCCACTCCACCGTCTTACTCAACTACTTACTGATAAGTTACCACATTCAAATGTTTCCAAAGTCTGGACTCCCACGTCCCAAGGAATCACTCGTCGTATGAGATGTAGACGGATTGTAATTCTGAACAGGAAAAAGGCATTAGTTTCTAAACACGGGAAAGGTTTTTGTCCACAGGGTCTGACCTCTTGTCACGACTCGTGAGTTCATGACACATATATTTTCTCATGATAGATCGGGAATTATTCCCGACACTTTTCATCAATCACTTCAAATCCTTCGTTTCTTTTTTAAAAAAAAACGAGAGGCTTTAGGCACAATCTAATCTCTATATTTTGAGAGAGAGACAGAGTTAAAAACTTAAAGATAATATTGGACTAGTGGGAATTCCGATTTTAATTTCCGGTTTATGTTATCCTCAACAGGAAACTTGTTTCACTGGCTGGCTTCATTGAATTCCATGTTTTGTTGGCAGAATATCAGCTCTAAGCTATCCGTCGTAGCACATGTATCTATTTCCATGTGTACTTACAAGATCTTGTTCTGGTTTAAGATCAAAGGTGAGTCAAGACAAGGGATTCTATTGCCTCGTGTTTCTTTCTAATCTCAAGTTTGCGTTGGTAGAACAAGAGAGAGTCAAATGTGAAGGGTGTATAATTGAAGGAGAAAATTCGATACGGTTCTTTTAATACCTTATAAGAAAACAATATTTACAAGATTCTTCTTTTCACTTTTAAGCAACTGAGAAAGGTAGACAATAAATAAATCAATCGCCAGTTTTTTCTAGGAGAAAAGCAAAACATAGAATTTTCATATAGAGCTTTTTTAGCTTAAGAGTTTGCTTCTTTCATGTTGTCGGGCCGTTAAAACTTTTAACCATTTTAAAACGCTTTTTGTTTTTTTAAATACAAATATTTATTGATTGAATTACAAGCATGAAATATTTGAAAAGAATTATTTAACAAATGACTAATTTAGTGTCCTTCAATGCATCAAAGTGTGAAATGTTTAACCGTGAAGTTTGAACGGTTTGAAAACTATCTAGAACCTTACTTTTGAATCCATATACCTAATTTAAAAACATTCTAAAGATACATAGGTACTTACTTCTATTTGGTGCATAATGCACCTCCTTGTAACTTAATTAAGACTTTAAGATAACATGTATAAATAGCATTCCCAAGTCTTGGAGATTCTGGATAATAAAAGTCAGCTATATTCAGTAGATTTGGCTTACGAACTGTTTTCTTTCTCCGCTAAAACCCTCGGCAGATGATTAAGTATTCTAAAAGTGAGAGGGTGGAACATGGAAAACGAATTTGTGTTGTCCCGAGGATGAAAAAGTGAGGTCATAGTGCCGCATTATTTCACTCATAGCCTCTTTGATTCAAGGAGCACCTATTACCAACGCAGTCCCTTGTCATCAAAGGCTTTTGGTCAAAGCTTACTAATTGTTTACAATTTAACACCCGAGATAATATCGAACGCTTTTAAGTGTAGCTAACCAAGCCCGTATAGCTGAACACAACTGTCCTAAATATGTACATGAAGAGAAATGTATAATATGCTGTACATACTTTCACTGGAAACCCCAGTTCTCTTAAGACCAAATCGTGAAAAGTATGCGTACTTGTTGCTGGCAGTGATGATGGTGGTGGTAGGGTACTCAATTTGGCTTTCTTTGGACTTTCTCTCAAGTCTATTTAGTATAAGGGAGAGTATTATTGTCATGCACTTATACATACGTAACGTGTAAGGAGAGCCACTTGTTCTCTTCTCCTGGAACTCGAATGATGAAGTTGAGAAGGAACTTGATCATAAAAGTCTCTCCATTCATTTCGTCCACTCTATTTCATTCAATTCTTAAACCTTTTCCTCTACACCCGGCCGGATCTCTCAAGCTCCTTTTGTCGGTCGACGGTAAAGGAATAAGGTCAGATCACTACTGTTACAGATCTCTGATGAATCGAGTATAACCTTGCTACTTACTATAAAACAATTTTTTTCTTCTTCAAATGTCCAGATTTTTTATGAAAACTTTAGGACTCCCTTAGAAATGAAAATATTATTGTTTGGCTTTTCATGATCTGACGCTTCATTGCCTTTGTATGTTTTTAAATTTTAGATGTACGGGATAAATATATTGAAATGAAATCCTATCTTTGTCGAGCGTATTTCCGAATATCTATACCGACAAATTTTAAAATTCTTAAAAATCTTACAAACATCTAAAAGTTATAAATATATAGGATTTAAATTTCAACAATCGGATGAAAATATGGGACAAAGTCTGAGACATTTCAACGACACATACATAGCATCTGAATGAAGGAGTTGGATTAAGTAAGATAATGAGGAAGAAGAGGTTATAATAATAAATACTTGGATCATTATATATATATGTAGAAGAAGAATAGTAATTGAAATTGGGAGTTGGTGGAGTGAAACTTATTGATAGAAATGTGGTTGAAGAAGAGTGGAAGTAGATCTGAGGAGGGTTGATCGTTGATCCACCACCAGCACAAGTTCCAAAAACGGATGGACAGAAAAGACTTGCTCGGCCATTTAATGGTCTCTTAACGATTTCCGCTCTTCTCTAAAAGCTTCATAATGGCTCTTCCTTCACATTCAACATTTCCACCATTTCCATTCATTTTAACCAACCTTTTACATAACAATTCCCTCGAAACTCTCGTAACAAAATCCATTGGCTTGCCACTTCCCATTTCTTTCAATCCTTCGCCCATCCGCAACCTATAATATCCATTTGTTACGCTGTGGGCCTGAGCTGAATAATTAACCGTTTTTCATAGACTTAGATCTCGATGTCCGTCAAAATATCGAATGACTTTATGATAGTAAGTTTCCGATTTGAAGAGATTCTTTCCTACAAATTTATTTATGCAGCATGACTTCAATCAATGCAAAGAAAAAGAGTAAGTTTTGACATAAGCTGCACGTGTTTATTTGTTCGAGGTGATGATTTGTAAACGCTTAGTGTGTTTTTTTAAAACCATAAAATTCCATCTCCATTCATTCTTTTTACAAATACAAATATGAATATTAACAATAATTATTATGTATAGTAGAATACAATGTTGTGGAATAGTTTTCTTTTACGTATTTCTTGTATGTACATCGTCTGTGATATATATTTCCGTTAATTTTACGAGCAATGTTTTTAATATAATTTATTTACTTGTATAAGTTTAATAGTATAAAACTAATAGTCCACACAGTTGACAGTCAACACCGAATGAATACATTTAGAAACGTATGCAAGAAGTGAACAAGTGGAATTTGTCGTCGTCGTCGTCGTATGTAAATATTTAAATGTGAGCAGAACCCCCCTCTGCCCCCTTTCAAGTTTTTAAAAATCCCGTTAAAATTTAAGTGTACATTTAAACTGTTAGAACTACAATTAGGATTAACTTTTTTAAAATAGTTTGTAATTAACCTTACAGGTAGACTGGTTTCAGATCAACAGGTAACATTAATTACGAATACTTTATTGTTTATGGTTATTAATATTATTAAACTTTGTAAGAATTAATTAATAGCTTTTGTACTGTAACTGGTCTGCATGGTCTGCACAATATTTTTTTAAAACAATTTGATCATTCAGGAGGATTTCAATTTTTTCAATCTTTTGATCGAGTTTTGAGTTTGAATTTTTTCTTGTAATATTTTGTATATTGTTTTTGGACTAGATGATCTGAATTTTTTTCTTAACATTTGTTGACATTTTACATAGTGTTTTTATATGCTGTGAGTTACAAAACGTATTTTGCTGTACGTATTTATGGTTTATGAACATTGGTAGCATCTGTAATCTATTTTATATATCTACGATAACAGAATAACTAATTATTAGGTAGGTATATTATTAGTATGATGCATTATTTGCATAATTTACTTGTAATAAAAATTATTTTGAAAAATTAGTACAAACTTGGTAACGTTACACCATTATTAATAGCAAAAAATCCTGTTGTCACATATTTTAAACAAATTCCACGTTTTTTTAGTCATTAATTATCTTACATGTAAAAAAGAAGCTCGATTATCTCGTCAACGAATTCTACAAACAGTTTTAATTGTTACCGAATCGCAATTAAAAAAAATAGCAACCTTGTTCCACATAGGATTTAATTCCTGATTGTGCCTTTTTCATATAATAATTCACTGCCTTTTCAATTTTTATATATTTTAAAAAAAAATTATCCAAAAAAAAAACTTGTGAAATTATTACACAAGCGGTTCTTGCATCAGTACAACATTTTTAAGGAAGATCTGAAATCATGCTCATTAAAATTGATATTGCTGCAAAAGCGACTTTTTTTCACGAACTTTGCCTTAAAAGGCTAAAAACAAATTGTATAATAATAATATTTGCATTAGAAGAAGCAGTCGGTTATACTCGTATGACCATAATAATATAATATTGGTAATGTAACAGAGTTATTAAGTAACCCAGAGTTAATTGCTTACTAACATTTATTCATAAATCCTCTTCAAGGCAGTTTTTCATATTCCCATTGGAATGAAACAAGTTATAGTCTGTGAGTTTAGTTTTTAGTTTTTAAGACAAATCCAAAATTTAAAACTGCAATTCAGAAATCTGAATGCAATGGAATGTACGTATGATTTTTTTTTATAAGCAACTTTAACTATCAGTAAGAGCAGCTAGAAAATTCGTATTATGTTAAGTCCGTTATAATTTCAAGTTACGTCCGAAGAGCTGTGTTGTAGTAAAAACCACACACAATATACATAGAAACCCAAATAGAGGTGTAAGGGCAATCGAGAAATTGACATAAAATAAAAATGTAAACCAAACAGTCTCGCAAAGTTTCAAAATTGAGTATGGCTTATCTTTGTTTTGTTTTCTTTGGAATTCGAAAGCATCAGCCTGGCAGAATGAGAATGGTCAGAATATTTTAAATTTAAAACAGAATTTGTTAATCTTTTTTTCGAATTGTCTTGTAATTTAGGGACCACCTAATTTAGTAATGATTGTAATTGTACTGTAACTCATCGTTTGGGCTTGTGAATCTTATCGAAGCTTCGAGAGCGTTAATAATAATATTTACGTTTATAATTTCAAACCTGTTGTAGTAGATCAAGTATGCAACTAAATCCCTGTAAAATACTTGATGAAATACATATCGGCTATCAAAAATGTATAGGTAAATAATTTCTGCCCTATTAAATTCTAGGTTTGTATGTGAGTGTGACATGAAAAGTCTGAACATCTGTCTCAGTGCAGTCCAGTTCTGAGACCATTGGGTAGTCCAAATAATCGTTTCCACCATCAACAGTGACACCACCAGGAGATGAACTTTGACCCGAACTTTTTCTGGGGGTTGTGGGACCCCCTTTTGTAACCGAGGGGGAATCAGGTTGTGAGGTATTGTTGTAATTTGCACTAGTATTCTCATCACCAGGCAGACAGGCATTCCCACAGACGGGGGTTGAACTTCCTGAGCCTTGACTTTGGTGTTTTCTACTCAGACTGCCGGAAGACGAGGAGGAGGTTCCATTCTCTTTATTTTTCTTACTTGAGCTCCTTCTAACTAACCTCCGCTCTTTGTCTTTACTCGATGAGCGACGGACTATCGGATGCTTAAGAGATTCTTGACTTAAATTTAACAATCCGCCTAGACCTGAAACAATTTTAATAATATTTATTAGTCTAGCACACTCACTACTATAATAATAAGAAAAGCATGTTTAAAACTTACCTGAGGCATTTAGATTCCCCGCAGTGTCGTCCCGGAGGATATAAGCCATATCGTCTATATCAACCGAAGACATTTGTTGACAAATGGAAGGGGACAAGAACCATTCTGAGCGAGTCTTCATTCTAGCCACTTGACGTTCGTGGACCTGTTTATTAAATAAATCTCATTAACAACTTGTTTATTATCAATTTTTTTAATTTTTAAAAACATGCAAATTCAAATTTCGACTTACTGAAGCGACCTTGAACACGCCGTTGTCTTCTAAGCTGATACTAAGTCTTGTGTAACTCTCCAGTAAATTATTTTCGGGAATGCTGCTAAGGGAACTACTTGCCTCTCCGGTCTCCCCGTCTAATCTATCTGAAGCCTGCATCAGGGCGGGGGTCGAGTGACTCTCCTCTTGTTGGGACATTGCTAATTAAAACAACACAAGAGCAATTATAGTTTATTCTTGAGTAATAATTGACTCGCACCGTTCTTTAATAAATAATAAAGAGAGATTAGAAACATTCATTTATAGCCCGAGATTCAATTCAGCAATTTACGAAGGAGTACAAGAAACATTCCCCGGTACACATAACATTACATTTACGAACATACAGCTATAGCCACAATCCAGTAATAGTATAAATAATAGCCAAGGCATCATCAGTTGCATTCAATTTTAAATACCAATGTAGTAGCTCTATACTTCACTTAACTTACAACTACGTACCGTAACAAGTCAGTTTCGGTTCAAATTGGAATTCATATAAACTTGGATCTTTGTACGCAAATTTTATTTACATTTAAAAAAATTGATATTCTAGTATGGAGTTTGTACGAACTTAAAATAAAAACTTAAATAACATCAACTCAATTCAACTCAAAGCATGCATGACTTTTAAGAAAATAACTTGATTGTCTAAAAAAAAATCTATCAAAAGGGTACTATTTTTTTTTTTTTATTAAACTGTATCAAATCAACTATTTAAATTTTAAAAAATGATAAGCAATGCACACAAACAAACAAGTGTTAATAAATAAAACTTCAAGCCCCAAACAAAAATCCCCAAACACAAACAAGTCAGTCCGTCATGCACGCCCCTTCAGTCAATTTATGTAGCATTACAATCTGTGTATTAGTAAACTACCTTACAAACATTTAGGTAGTTATTATTATTATTATTAAGATTAGTCCGTAACATACAACAAACACATAAAATCATCATAACACGCAGCATTCAAATTCACTCAAGAAAAGCCCGTTTTATTGAGAAAAAAAACTTTAAAAAAATAGCAAACAAAAATACCTTTCAGGTCATACTAGTTTGGGTAACGCGATCTGTTAAGTAGTGGAAGGTCACAGTATGCGGCAATGATAATAATTTCTAATGATTTTTTTTACTACTTAAAGGCGATAACATGTAACATTAAACAACAATGACATTCAAAAACTGAACATAAACAACCGATTTCTACGGCTTTATTTATTTAAAAATTAGTTATAAAATTGCACAAATTAATAATGTTTTAATAAAAACTTCAAGAAACCAAAACTGAACCAAAAAAGTTGCATAAATTATTCCCTATATATATATATAACTAGTCCATTTGATCATGTAAATATGTTCTTGGTAACTTTCTTTCTTAAAAAGAAGCACTATCTTTTTACTTGTGACTTGAATCATTAAATATGAAGTTAGTAAACAATTAAAAACAATATATATAAAAACTTATTCATTCTACAGGTAAGCTCGGGTTAACTATTTAAAAATTGTATTAATTCTTACTGACTGAAATATGGTACTATTTCATTTTTTGGGTAACTGTTTTTTGGCTAACTAGTGAAAGGTTAATTGAACGACTCTTTGTACATTGGTCAAATTTCTATAATACTAAACTAATAATAATTTTATACTAAATTCTAATAATAGAGAGCTGGAACGCACTACTATTTGCAAATTCATATCAAACTCTCTCATCGTAATATCATAAAACGCTTACAAATCCAGCATAATTTCATACATTACAACTATTATTATTGTTAATCCAGAATCATGATCATTCTAATTATTATGCAGCGAAGAAGAACCAATTCATGCAAAATTCAAAAATTCCAAATTGCAAGAAACATAAGACTTTAAACCAAGACTGGTTTACCCACAACAATCAACAATCAATCAATAAACACTTAATAATGATATTTGGTTACAGAGCGCAGACTTGCTTGGAATGTTTTGATTAAAAATCTACCTTCTAAATTGAATTTGAGCCCCCACCGTTCCGACTCATACTGCAACCACGTTTTTTCAGCCTCAAGAGACAGTTGGCCTATTCAGTAAGTTTTGTATTAAAGTATTAAGTATTTAGTTAGGTAAAACATATCATTATGTGATGATGCTAATAGCTAATATCTTTAGTTCAATATCCCACACGGTTCACTATTCTTTACTGTATCAAATAATTTCTAAGTAGAGGTAAGATGTTTTTCTGAATTCAGATCATTCCCAGATCTTTTGCATAATATTATTATGTTTTGCTTGCAGGCATAATGAAACACATATTAAATGTCTTCTATATGTAGATTGTTCTTAGAATCCTAAAAGTCTAATTGTAAAATTAAATTTGCAAAATTCAAAGCAGTATTAAATTGGTTTCCTTTTCTAAGTAATTTCCTAATTGAGTTTTTTGTTCAGTCTTGTTGAGCTCCGTCATACATTTCTTGATCCCTGAGGTCGAAATCCTTAGATTTTTTGTTCTTTTCTTGATATCTCAGAGAGTCAGAGGAAGATTCCTTTATTCACTCATCATAATCGGACTTACGAAGGTGTACCCTTGAGATTTACAGAGTCAATTGGTTTTAGTATAAGTCATATTGTGGATTGCTGCTTTTTCGATTTTTAAAACACAAAAAACTGCTGTTCGATATTATGACAACATTCGTGAAAGATTTCTTAAGTTACGATTTTTGGTAAATATTGAAATGAAATATTTTTTGTCTCTAGATATTTTTTGTGATGTGAATTTTTGTGTCTAGATTTTGTACATGAGTTAAAACTTGATAATAATTGAATATTTTACTTACGAGATACAAGAGCATCAGGTGGATATCTGAAGCTAAATATCCAGTCTTCTTCAACCCTTAGGATTCTGCCCGTAATTCTGGCATAGTACTCGTAATTGTCCCGACCAAAGAGGTTACTCACCCCGAAGTTGTCAATGAGGAATTTCATTATTTTTGTCGCCACCTAATTCATTCAAATTCAAATCAATCAGATCGTTCAAGAAGAAAGAATAAAAATACTTCTGACTAATAAAAGATGTCTAATATCTAGAGGAAATTACTATCTATTTACTATATTACAACTTCTAAGAAGACTATAGAACTTACATTTAAATGCATACATTCTAACCATACATATATATAGTCATTGAGATCATAGCAGTTTATCTTTCAACATAGGGAAACTGTTCAAGGGAGAAACAAAGTAACTTGCGGAGCTACGAGATAATTGACAAAGGTTTTAGTTTAGTTTCAAATGCAAATATATATGTTACTAGGGTAGTATTAAAAACAGCCAACTAGACTAGGTATCTAAACTTTGACCGGAATCAGATCAAAACATTCGAAAACGAAAGTGCGGCTGGGGATAGTCATCATAATTTTAAAACACTCAAAAAGTGAATGACACAATGTCATAATATTGCGACATAAAAACTAAACATTATTATATCGAAGCAATCGGGTGACAATCGAGTCTATTAAAAACTCTCCGCTTAGGTATTTTTTTCATGCCTCAGAGAGTAATCATCTTCAGAACGTACATACTACAACCACTATTCCAAAAATGCAATGTAGGTTTTTTTTTTGGTAAAGTTGACTCTGGATCGGTTTAAAACATAAAAAGCAGCAAACGGTACTTGTGCTTGAAGAAGATGCATAAAATCCGAAGAGTAGACTTAAATGCGAGGTCAAGGAATACGTCAAGACTCAAGAAGACAGAAAGACGGGAGGAGCAATAACATAATAATAATAATAATTATAATAGGTACTGGCTAAGGATACTAATCGCAAGTTTATAATTATTAGTTAGGAGGTAGAATGATAAATAGTTGTGACTTACATCCACCTCGGCCTAAATTGCATGTCATTTCGCAATGCATGGATTCAAACCGCCCAACAATTTGGGATTGATTGCAAAATTTGATGAGAGAGAGAGAGAGAGAGAAAAGTCAAACAAGAAATCTATTGTTAGAGACCGAGTTAATTAATTAACAATTACGGCACCTCATTAAACCCAATTAGCATAATATTACAGTACTGCAACTAGTAGTAATTAGTTTGTTAATTAAATGCAAGCAACCGTCTTTAAGGTCTATGTCAAGTCAATGCTCTAATATCTAGGAGTACGACTTCTCAGCCGAACTATTTCCGCCCCGATTTCAAGTTCAATAATATGTATACAGTTTGCACTACTAGTGCATAAGCGATTTTATGGAATTGCTTCCTTCCTATAAATCTAATTGGCTGGATTTCCGAGTAAATTAAAATCATAATAATAATAATAATATTTGATTGAATATTCTGTTAAATTTCAACATGACTTACTTTGAACTTCATGACATCCTCCATTTTGGCTTGTTTTCCATCGGAAACGCAACTCTGGAAGAAGGAGGGGGCAACAGAGACTCCTAGAGCCTCGGAGGTCATTCCAGTCTGCGACCTCTCGGAGTTGGAAGCTATGACTCTAAATGTACCGAAGAGGAGAATGACGAGTCGCTGGGTGTACAGTGGCAGTGAAGATATTAGCCTAGATGAAGAGACACATTCTCACTTAATTGTTTAATTGATGGATTCAGTTATAATTCGTTCGTGTTTGAGGTATTACGTATGGATATGGTCCCTTTGGTGTTCAATGCTGGTCATGTCGATGATCTGGAAAAGCTGTTGTTCCCCATCGCGACCAAAGATCCCGTCCGGAAGTTTCCTAAGGAATTTCTTGAGCACAGAGGCGATTGTGTAGACTGAGAAATTGTCAATGTTAACTAGGCGGCCGTTCTGGAGGAAGTGGATCAACTTTTT
This sequence comes from Vertagopus arboreus, assembly GCA_034698485.1. Taxonomy (NCBI): domain Eukaryota; kingdom Metazoa; phylum Arthropoda; class Collembola; order Entomobryomorpha; family Isotomidae; genus Vertagopus; species Vertagopus arboreus. Next base: position 11,341 of record JAQGBQ010000834.1, read on the forward strand.
CATATTTCCTTGATGACCCGGGGCTCGGAAAACATCTTTTTTGTAAGGGGCCTCCTTGTTCAGCTTTAATATCAGTACCTAGAAACCAAACGAAAGAATTAGTCTAAACCATTTTCAATTTAATTAAGGAATTATTTATTGCTTTTGAACTTACCAGAAGAGGACCAGGAATGTCATTTTTGCATACTTCATCTAAAGGGACTCCAAACTTGACCCTGGAATAATAGAAAAGTTAACTTGTTGTTAGGCAATTCGATAAAAATAGGTTTCAAGATTGAAATGTGAGTGATGATTCAAGTACTTTTCAATTCGTCTAGGATACGGGGCGGCAGGGTGGCCGCCACAAGAGGTGACAACGGTTCCTAAAGTGGCAGCTCCACGATGCATTCTTTGTGCCCAAGAGGTCATCATACGACCCCCACCGATTGTCCTATTATCCATTACAACGGGGAGTGACTCCCCGCTTTCCGAATCCAACCTCGTCCTTCCGTTCTTATTTACCGATTGTTCCGAAATTTCAAAACCCGGTTGAGTAATCCTAACAAACTGAAAATGTATTCGGATTTTCAAGATTCCGGCTCTCGTCTTTTCTCTCCAATGATATCTGTAATCAACAAGAAATTCTTGTTTATACACATTTTCATTTGAGTCTTTTTTATATAATTGTCGTTCAACTTTGGTAATTTTTCAAAGTATTTAGAATTTAGTACACTATTTCGTAAATTGTTGAAGAATGTTTTTGAAATTACGACTTACAAACAAAATTAAAATGATTGAATGCAAAGATTAAGAATTCAGATGTGTTCTCTGTACTAGGATTCAATTCAAACGTTTTTTTAGTATCACAGACCACAATAAAATGTTCGTACGTAAATTATTTAAACTATTTTAAACAAAACTGTCAATATTTTATGTTATTCCAATTAGTAAAATCTAGAACCACTGGCTTAACACCACAAAATGTTTGAGTTGACACAAGGTGATGGTTTTTGTTAAATGTCTGAGGGGCTATGATTTTTAAATGGGGTCAGAGAGGGGTTTTCATAAATCACTAATTGGCTTCTGTTGGTCGTGCAGTAATAATTTGGTGGTGACTTATTTATATAAATATTTTCCAGGAAGTTGGTTAACTGGATCAGAGTTATAAATTAATAATGTTGACAAGTCTGTACAATAATAAATAGACACACACTCACACAATGAAAAGGTTTGAATCACGATATTGTTAATTCAATTCTGCGGTTTCATTGGTTTTAATTAAATTTTGCTCTAAATCTGACTCGCAGCTTAATTATTATTCGTAATTGTACACACTAACAAGAGTCAGTGAACTTTCGGACTTGGTAATCAATTTGGCACAGTTTTTTTTATATACAAATGATTTTGTGTGCTACTCAACTCAAATTAGCATTATCGAATATTTTGAATATTTTAACCGTAGTTGTTCGGCTGTTGGATTAAAGTTACTTACTACTATTACGGGATACTCAGGAGTATGTCTGTAGGCTAGTTAGTAAGTACTTTATATTGTGACTAATGGAATTCTCATTAAGTTTAACGACAATAAGCAAGGAACTCTTCAGTATAGTGTTCTTCTTCGTCAGTCTTATTATGTTGAAGAATTGTCCAATGTTGAATCAGGGATTATCTCCGGTCTCTTTAGTTAGTTATTATTAATACTTAACCAAGAGACACATAAATGTGATGAGGCTCTAATAAAAATATCATAATTTAATGTTCAATGGTATTTATTCCATCCTCCTACATATAAAGCTTCCTCCTCTGTAATGTCGAATCGTTGAAGTGACTGGTATGGAAATTGGTTCTATGATTATGATAACGCACCATATGAATTTTGTGGCTGGCTATAGAGATGGATTTTTCAACTTGTAGCCTTAACACGAGGATTAAGATAACAATAATTTGGGGAATGTCATCATCATCATCGTCTACATGATCATTACACTTAATTATCCTTTAAAATGAGAGGAAGCTCGACAGTCCACTTGTCCAATGTCCGCCGATGAATGCCGATGAGATGTCCTTCTGCCACAACCACAACTCCCTATCTAATGTTCATGGTTAAAATAATTTCAGCACTGGGAGATGGATTTTTTTGTAATTATATTTATAAACCACCAGCTTGTATTTACTTGAATGAAACTTTGAAACCAAGTAATTTGGTAATATTATTTGATGTTGATTTTCTGGATTTTTGCTTCTTTTTGAATGTTTAAATCTTATAGATATTTGTTGAGCAGTTTAGCCTTTAAAAGTAAAGCCTTTAAAAAGCTGTACTCTTTTGTATTTTTTTTTGTCCAGTTTTTCATGAAGTTTTTGTTAGATATGGAATCCAAAGTTTGCAGTTTGCCTGATGTTACTGTTGCTGTTCTGCAGTTTGTAAAATGTTTTTCTAAAACTTATTAAGTTACTAAACTGACATGGAGATAGGAGCTGAGTGTGTTCAGTCAGTTTTTCTAGAGTTGTTGCAGTATCCAATGGGTTTTAAATGCCTTCTTCATTCTCGGTGATCAACCATGTGGAACATTTATTTCTGCATGCTTGATTCTACATTTTATATAAACACGTCACTTCCTTCTAAGGGGATTTTTTCCTCGTGTTGAGTGTTGTTTGGGTGTGTGAATAATAAATCCACTTTAAATTGGGCTTTTAAATTAATGGCATTTAATATGTTTTAAATCTTCTTTACAAAGTGTCTAACAACTTTGTCGTTCAAAATTACTCAGCCTTAATTCTTACTAATATCTGCGTACAGATATTTATATCTTCTAGTTTTAAAGAACATTGTCAAAAAAGATCGGCTTCTTACTGTATTTTGTTGAATTTCGATACAGGTAGTTTCACTTTTCTTCCTTAAGAAGGTCAGCAGAAGCCCAGGAATGTTGACAGTTGGTCGATGATGATGTGATGATGAATGCTCTAGATTTAAACAAACGAACAGAATTTGAAGGAAATCAGTAAATAAAGATTTCAAATGTCAATATGAGATAGTATAATGATTACACTCAATATCAATGAAGTTTGTCGTTCTTATTTTACTAGATAGAGATAACGATTGATTCCGTGTTTGATTCAAAGTTAAATTTAGCAAATGAAAAACAGAATCAATCAAGGGAAAAATTGCTTATAAAACTTAACCAACTGAGTTTTGTTTTTTGTTAATTTTTCACATGTGGCTATTGACCTTTCGGCAGAATCAACAATGTCTAATCAGCAAATGAGGTACAGAACTCGACTGCAAGTTTACAGAGAAAAAGAACAAAGATTGAGCATTTTCAGACGATTACTAACTATGAACTAACACAAAGTCAAGCACATGCCGATTAACTAACCGTGTTACGAAAAGGATATAATATACTAAATAAATTGATCTTGTTTCTAGAGTTTGAATATAAAATTGTATGTTGAACGAAATAATTTTTATTATCATGCTTTACTTGCTTTACTATGATTCCCTATCAGCTCAAACTTTCTATTTTCTTTTCGTTTAATCTCAGATTTCTCTAAAGATTGCATTGCTTTTTAAGGATGATTGAGCTTTCATGTTCTGTTTTATTTTACTATTTCTTTTGAGTTTAAAAGGATATCCCCCTTTCCTGTTTTTCTTAGACAAAAAGATTAGGATTTCGATTACAAAATTGCTACAAATTGTAATCACGTTGAGAATTACCTCCACGAAATGTAAATTGTAAATTGTAACGACTTACCTATTGTAACTTAACTGCCTTTAATCTTTAAACTAAGAACTGCACTTAAATAGTTGCCAATCTACTCTTCACTAATGGCAATTCAAACCCACATATGTCCTTTGGGTTTGCCAGTTGTAATTTTATGATGTCAACTGCTTAAACATAACTCTATATATGTAATAGTAATAATAATAACTATAATTTGCAACCACATCACTACTGCTTTTGATGCTACTACTACTAAACTGACACCACTGCTAATTATTACAAAACGACTGACTCATGGTCAAGAAGAAGAATTGACCAAATGATTTTTAAACTCAAACCTGAGATGAAACATGAGTCATTGGACTCGACAGGATTAACAAGTCTGACAAAGACTCTCATTATGTTTAACCTAGTTTGTATAAAAATATATTATCATTTTCTATTAGACCTCCTCAAACCGGATGATTCATCAAGGGACAAGTAATTCTTAATAAGATGGATTCTAGCACAAAACGATAGATCTTTTTGTAAATGGGATTCTAGTTTTCTAGTCTAATTCCTCCTGCTAAAGGGATGGAATTTTGGAAGAGCCAGGAAGGGTTAAAGTAACATTCTGATAATGTTGACAAAAATGACAATACTTTAAAATTATTATAATAGGTTCATTTCTTTGGGACGTTTCAGGGTTCTTGTTTCCCTATACAAAATACAATAGAATCTTTCAACCAAAGGAATACGTTTACGATTCTTGGTTGTTTTTGCTTCAAATTTTATGGATCTTTAAGAATTGGGTATATAACAATATAATATAGGT
>JAQGBQ010000835.1:0-15816 GCA_034698485.1 Vertagopus arboreus
TACTTCTCATAGGCCTAGTACGAAATCCATGGTATGTTTAGTCTCTGCTATTACTCTTGCCCAGCTGGCTGGTGCTAGTTGTTGGCAAGAAGACAACTTAAGCTACCTGGAGAAACTATAATAAATGACTACAAAAAAACTCCAGAAAGGATTTTTAGGAGAAGAAGACCCAACCTTTCAGGATAGATATTGTTGTACACTGCATGATAGCTGCTAGGATGAATATTTTAAATATTACCAGGTTTGATTTTTTTAAATCAACTATCTATATGTACTGTATATCTGCATCCATACTTATGTTAACAATTTTTGTTATTAACTCTCGATTTGATTTAGAAAGAAAACATCTTTAGATGTTCAAAACTTTTAAGGCGATTGAAAATTCACCCCATATAGATAACTTTATATGACTATAAATGCAACAACGTATAAAACATATGGCTTTACATGGATTACTTGCTGCAGTTGGCAGTGAAAAGACTGAGATAGCATTTTTTACGCGTAGTACAGAAATGTAGCCCACCGGTTAAAACTTCTATGAAAAGTATAATAGTTTGGGAATGCTATACAGATTTAATATATAATAATGATAATACTCCAATATCTAAAGTTACTGCCTGGCAAAACCCATGTAATAATCCTCAGAACAAGGAGATAAAACCTGTTTATATATTATTCATGAATTCCGTTCACCCACCATCACCGTTCACCAGAAGTAATATTTATTATATGATGAATGAATAAAACCCTTTGATTGGTTGCACACACCAGCTTTGGCAAGAAACCAGAAAAAATGCCAAACCAATGCAATGTATAAAAATGGCATCTTTAGTCATTGTCAAAAAAACTGCAACAACCTAACAAACGTATATCAAAATCGTAGTTTTGTTCATATCACATTGGAACTTTGGAACTACTCGAAACAAAAAAAAACAGAATACATACGAATATATTGAATGGTATACGGCATCACTTTTATTCCTACTTTCGTATTTATATGTACTTACACATAATGTAAGTATAAATGATGGTATGCAGAATAATACAGTTTCAGACTTTCATAGTAAATCCGGTCTGGTCCAAAGCTAGTTACTTGAGTTACCTACTACTTCAATGTAGAAAAATATTAAAGAAACATAAGGTGCAAAAAGGTGAGTCAATTAATATGATGAGGATAAAGCTGTGTGGACATGACGATTTGTTTAGTTTGGGTCTACATTATGTAGTTTTGTAGAAGTTAGATTATACTTGATGTGTTTTATCATCATCCTTTGAAGACAAAACTAAAGCTTATTTTTACTCAGAATTATTATTACCAAGACCAATGGAGGAATCCTACCACAAAAAGTCTGAGGTTTTTTGTTATCCCATAGAACCAGCCATCTCGTTATAATAATAGCTCAAAGAAGTTTAAAAAAGAAGAATAAAAGACGAGTAGCTTACAGGAAAGAGACAAACGGTAGTTAGGTTGTGGGAAGCTTATTAGTTTTACACCCCAAAGTCAGCCATTAAAACAACATAGCATGGCGTAGTAGGGGATATTAACTTATTAACGAACTGTATCCAAAATTCGTCTTTAAATATTCTTAGATTATTATAGATTTGCTGGATATTAACAACGAAAGAGAGACTTCAAAGCTATAAAAGTATTTTAAGTAGCTTGTTATTCGGTTACAAGCCTATTAGTTTTCAAAGTAAACAACTTTATGTTTCATCTGTTTTGTCTGGAATATCTGCACGGTTTTGTTTTCACTGCAGATTACATTGATTAAAAGAAGCCGTCTAACTATTCTTAATCTTAAATGTTTTAAAATATTTTAATGGATTACAATAAAGCTTATTAATAACTTCAATTAGTTACATAATACCAGTTCACTCATTATAAGTATCAATTTTCCAACTAGTAAAAGGTCATTATTTCAATAAATGCAAATTCAGGACAAGGAAGCAGTTTTAATTTTGTTTATCTATTTAATAAATGTTAATATGTGTATGTATAATGCAATTAAAAATCAGTAAGAAATAATTCAGTAATTCAATCATAGCAATTTACAATGATGTGAAACAAGTTACACTCACATGCTTACAAATTTTAAATGATTAACCGTATAAATGTTTCTGAATAACAAATGTGAACAGAATAATTTAATGTGCTTTATAAATACTATATTATACTCTTGCAATCTGTAAGCTAAAGTGTTGCCGAGCTAAATTAGTGTGTTTGATGAAACATACATAAATAAAATTCTTGTCACCCCAGAACTAACTATACGGGCTAAAAATGCATTATAATTTATTCTGCAGGAGAAATTAAACATTCACGGATAAATAACGTCAAAGCCGAGGAAAGACTTATTATTGAAAATCAAAATAATAACGAGGATGAGTATCTTCTTGTTTATCTTCAATCAAATCCTCTCATCTCCTTTCCTAACCGGTTTAGACTTTAATAAATTGTATGACTATTTTGTATCTCGATGCGTCTACATTAAATAAAAATCACCAGCCACTAGATTCAGGTAGTGATTTAATTTATTCCGGTGCGTTCCTACAAATCCCATTTACTTGAGACCTAAACTCTAAATTCGAGGCATGATCGCCCTATCGTTTCATTTTCGTCGGAGGCTGAAAGGCAGAGATGAATCAGATTTGCATAAACACCTATTCAATCGTTTGCATCAAGAATCAAAAGAAATTAACATGACCTCACTGGACCAACTGCTGCTGTAAAAATGCAAATATATTCATCAATATTCAGGCGACTTTAGAGCTAGCCAGTCAGGTAAATATTTAATCAAATCAAAATCCAGACGTTCATATAATTAGAATTAGAATAAAGTTCAACCGAATGCCTGAAACAAAATATATATAATTTCGAATTACTTGAAAATATAATTTTAAATTTTGCTGACAAATACGGATGAAGTAAATAGCATTCGGGTTTAAAAACACCATGCACAAAGGGAAGCCAATACGAAGATGAGACATAGAAGAATTCTGGATTCATTAATTCCTCATATTACACAATAGTAAAGTACAATGGAGTGGAAATGGCTTATTCAAACTATGTAATTAGAGAGGTTCTTGTATTAAAAGTTATATAAGTGCGAGAGAGGGAAAAGTTGGATAAATAATATGATCTGATATAATAAATTATAATTATTAATGAAATACAACTCTCAGCCTTCTGTGGATCTGGTGGCTCTTTACTTCTTCTGCTTTGCTTTGTCTACACAAAACACAAGCCGCAGTAATACAAAACTTTCACTAAATCTAAAACACATCATAACAATATTTCACAGAGAAGGGCACAAGCCTCATCGTAACAACATTTGGCTATGAACTTAGATGGGATTATCATCATGAATTAGAAGCATGGTTAGTAATGCACAATAGCACAATATATCTGCACCCTGCCAACTTCTAAAACTTTCAGAACATGCAAATTTTAACTCAATTAGATAGATCTTAGAGTGAGTATACCTAATAACTTCTAGTTATATTAAATGCGAATTCGCCTGCCCATCACCCAAGCCATGCGACTTCTTTGTTGCTGAGTCCCAACTTCTTGTTATGAACTTAATATGAGTACATTTCATTAATTATTCAATACAGTCCTCTGCTTTAGAACTACTCACTTTGGTCTCATTTTCTTCCTTAAGATAGTGCAAATACGAGACACGAATAACTAAGAGATGTTTGCGAGATCATGATTTAATTTATACTACAAACAACAATTAATATTAATTGAAATTCGAAGGCAAGACAGGTTTTAAACTTTTTAGAGGAAGACGATTAAAGTACATATCATGGTATATCTCATGATTTTTTACAAGAGATTAATTCCTGTCGTACATTGCTACAATCATATCGTACCAAATAATATCTTTATATTCAAACTTTTCTCGTCAAACGACAAAAATAAAGATCTCCTTGCCAAACCACCTACAACTTTCAGTAACTTGTTCTAGAAAAGTCAAAAGCAGTAAAAGAATCATCATGTTAGATTTTGTTGTTATCCAAAAACACACTTTATATGAAATGGTAACAGGTTATATTGTCATTTTTCACGGGGTGAGTGAGATCAAGCCAAAAAATCATTATTTGCTTGGATTCGCTACCTAGAAACCTCAGGTATCTACTTTTGTCAAAATATCTTTTCAAGACTCGAAAGTCCTGTTAAATGAAATGCAGCTCATCATCAACAGTGCCAAAAGAAGTTGGGGATAAAATACGGTTGAGTTCTGCACGAGCAGACATTTCACATTCATGCTAAGCTGTTGTTGAAGAAATAAATGTTCATCCATCCAAAATGTCTGTGATGTGTCAGCTTGTCTTCTTTCTTGCCCCGGTCCGCTTTTTCCCGTAATTCTTTATTGAACATATCTACTTCATAAATGGAATGAAAACAGGACTGGTATTTTATACTGTTTTTCTCCATTGTCAGAAGACGAATAACCTTCTGTAAGTCAACATTATATATACTCTCTGCTATTGAATTTCAAATATACAATAGTATGAACACAACAATTCCCCCTGATTCATAAATGCATATGCAGTGCAAGTATATCCATCATCATATCCTAGTCCAAGTTAAAAGGGTTGGACGTTGAGTCCACAATGTTCTTCAAGAACGACGCAACTTAGTCATAATCATCATCATCATCTTCTTCTTCCTCATGCATGTATGTCTATGTACAATGCATGGAAAATGAAGGGAACAACAAGACAGGAATACATAAAAAATATAGTAAAGCGGAATGAAGACTTAGAAGCTAGGGATCTTAAAGTAGACATAAGTTTTACAACTTGTGTGACTGGCTAGATATTCCTGTGTGAGATTCGCATTGCTTCTTCTCTCAGTCTTTCTTTTGTATTCGGTACGTAAAACTATCATACTAATATATACATAAAAAACATGCTATATGGATGTTGTGTATGCTCAGTTGCTCCGACTTTGAATAACCTTTGACATGAATGTGGTTAAGAGAGAAGAAGGAATCGTAAGATATTCTACAGACTTGAATGCAATGCATATTAAGTGTTTTGACTCTGACTTTCAAAAAGGGCATATGCGATCAAGTACATAGAACAAGTAGTCGATATGCATAGTCTTGATAGTTTAATGCAAGATATAGAGAAAGACTCACTCTATATCTTACGTTCCTTGTTGTCCTTCTACAAAAATGGTCTTGAGTCTTGGATGTTGGACCGGTATAAAAAAAGTCAAGAGACGAAGCTATAAACCACACTGGTTTAGTCATCTTACATTATTATGTATCTTTAACATATATCTTTAAGCATAGGGATATCATTATATACTTAAATGCTGTTGTGCATTCACATAAGATTTTATTATGGATATTTCCCTCGTCTCGCTCCTTATCTTACGAAACATTACGCATTTGAATAGGACTAGAAAAGTCTTTTTTTTCTGCTTGTTTTCTTCGTCACAAAAGTAAAAACTAGCTTGGGTTTGTTAAACGAATATGAAACTTTTTGGTTCAGCCCATGAGCCTTTTATAAGTGATATTGCCTTGAGTGGCTTCTTCTTTTTGACTTCTCGTCCTTAGAAGAAAAATCCACTTGTACAGTTACACACGTTACTACCAAACCCTCATTACCTTTTAACATATACTCTCTTTTCTAAGCGATATTTATTTTCTTTCTAGACGTAATCCATACAATGCATCAACAACGTTCCTCCATTCCTTTTAATATACACACAGCTAGTGAGTAATCCACCAATATATTATATGGTACAAAACACCACACGATTTATCAGAGTTCTTTGGAAATGACTGAAATGACTAAACATTTTTAGCCCGACTCCGAGGGCTTATAGAACCGTGTCAGTGTTCGTCTATCTGCCGGTGTACACTATTATAACTCCTCTTCGTAGCTGTCTGATTGACTTGAAATTTAATGCACATGTCATTTAGGGTGACATTAAGGGGCAAAAATAGGTGTAGAAATTAGACTAAAATCAATTTTTGTAATTTTCATTAACCCCCACTGGTTTTTAAACTTTTTTTTAATGATACCACTAGAGTCGGGCTCAATCAAGTTGAGCAGGGAAGTTTTTGTTTTTGGTAAATGAACATCGATAAAAATACAATTATCATTAATAGAATATACGCTTCATGTCTTTTAGTCACTTTTTCTCCTCGCAATTCAATTACTTGAACACTGATTCTAAATAGAAAGCAAGTATGTATGGTAGTACAAATCGAATACTAAAACATTGTAAACGACTCAAGATCAGTTTAAACTTTTAATTACTACTACTACTGGTCTATGCCACTCTGTGCTTGTAAGTTAATTTACATGGAGTAGAGCAGGATGCATGTGGAGAGGAATTGAAGCCAAAGTCGGTGAAAAATAAATGAGTATGCAAATTTGCGGAGAACATTAATCACATTAATGTGGCTGGAGTTGGACTTGGAGTATGATTCCAAGTTGAATGAGTTAGTTTTTGGATATATAAATATATACTTGAAGGGGAGACGGAATTTTATATACAAGTCATAGTTCGATACAAGAGAGTAGATCCTATTATAGCATTATAGGAGAGATAGAAGAGGATTTGAATATAATATGATAGAGAAACAAGGCTAATAACCCCTCGTTAGCAAGAGGCAATAGTAGTAGTAGTAGTAGTAAGTATCGCGTAGTGGTATGTTGGATATGAAATTGAATAGATTTGTTTAGTTTAAGCAGTTCTGGTGGGGAAAGCCTGGATATCACTTTAACTTCATGGATAGTAACACGAGAAGAGCAAACCTTACTTGAGATGAAATGTACATAGTTAAGCAAACTAAATAAATAAATGAATGAATGAATAATAGGACGATGCTTTACATTTCATTGCTTCCTATTCTCTTAGTTAGGATGAGAATAAACAGCCCTTGTTTGTTTGTTGAGATGAGACTTAACTCTATTTCCCCAGCCTCGCTGAGTTACTTCTGTCCTGAACTTGTTTCCCTTCAAGTAATAAATGACAAAAGTTGACCAGGATTAAAATGATAAACTTTTCCCAGCACTTTGTTCTCCTCTGCTCCATAAAACATAAAACGGGGGACGATGATGGGTGTGGTCTGGTCAATTCTACTCATACACGTATATCATTTAAAACTTTGCTTCAAAACTTTTCTTTAACGAGATGTGTTAAGTTCTAAGGGCGTTTAAAGAAATATTCTTGACACGATATAAGCAATATTAAGCAAACTAGAGCTATTTGTAAGACGTATTGAAAATAAAAAAACAATTTCAAGCCGTTAAGATTTAGGATAGGAAGAGAGAATTTGGGAAAAGACAAATCTTTCAAAGGATTTTTATTCTAGCTGTTGAATGTTTTATGAATTATGATGTGAAGAGGTTCTGGCCTAGGTCAATGCTTGAGGAAATAATCGTTTTTTGAGTTAGTCTTAAATTATGTCTGAATTAGACTGACAACAATCAGTCGCTTTTCTTGCTAATTAACTAAACTGTCTGTATTTAAATTCCTATAACCAAGTCAGATAAATTTAGTACGAAATGAATATATAAAGCTTATTAGCATAAATACAACCTCAAAACGATTGAAAAAATACCTAGAGCTGGATGGATGTCAACTGTATGTAAAACGAGATAGTAGATTTGAATTGAATGCATTTAAATTTTTAAGCCCTGTCACAAGTCACAACTGCATTTCTGACAGTGACAAGAATTGATGTACATGATAAAAATGAGTTGAGCATACATGTCACTGAATTAAAAGCCAATAAATATATGCCTCTGCATACATCTTTTAAAAACTGTGGGATGTAAAAGATTAACTATTGCGTAGGATTGAGATTCGAGGATATGAGAATTTACATGCGACTTTTGACCTGATGCATATTGCATTAGAAGAAGCTACGAGAAGAAGATTTGAAAACAGCGTTTCAAGAAAACAATTTCTTCTTTCGTATTAAATCAATTTTTAAAACTAGAGTTAAAAAATGCATACGGAATAATAATATAGCGTATAGACTCTGCTTGAATATGGAGCAACCAACAAAAGTACCGCAACTAGGGATATAAATTTGAGATGCAGCAGCAGCAGCAATGTAGTAGACTAGGCCAGATTACTAACCATTTAACTATGCATGTTGTGGCTGGCCGTTTAAGTAATAAGCTTGTCTAGCAATTCTAGGTCTATAATATGGACAGACTTGATGATTTTTATTGCCACTTAAAATTTTAAATAAGGAAGGACAACAAAGGTCGGTAATGATGTTAAGATGGACAATAAAAATATTCGTCCAGTCCAACTTTCTCAAACAAAAACAAATCTCATTAACAGCATCATAACCCTTAAGGACAGTCATCGACATGGACAGAATAAAAGTATGGACACGAAATAATCTTCTGTGTACTTGAACAGAGATAACTTGAAGAGAAAACAATGGATTTTTCTTGAGTATTTTTTTTGTATTTATTAAAAAAGCTTCTTCGTCTTATGAACTTGTTAAAAGTGTTTTCACAGACATGACTATGACCAGTGGGAGCAGCTGCTGCATGACCATGGAGATTACTAATACTTTATAGTATAAAAGGATATAAAGTACCTAGCTAGCCAGCCATATAGCTATCTCTATTTGGTTGTTCTAATGGGGGAGAGAAGTATATAATATTTTTGGTGTGAATTCCAATGAGGATGGTATATTATAGTTGGAGTAAAAAAGGCTGGAGACTCTCTTGAGGCAGGAGACTGTTTTGTAGTCAGTCCACTCTCTTCTTCTCTAACTCTGAAAAGTTTCCCCTATGCAATGAAAAACCAATGGCTTCACATACTTCCAGCTCAGTCCGACTTCTACACACGGGGAAAGAGCGTAAAAGCCAGCCCGCTCCACTCACTTTTCTTCTGCCTCTCTCTGCAAAAAGAACGCGTCTCTCTCTTCTTTTAGACCACCTAGACGTTCACGTTAAATGTTATTTAACTATAGATTTTACTCGAATTAATATTTAAAAACAAACGAGTTTAAAAAGTGGAATTTGTGACTGTTTTACAAGGATTTTACAAGTGATTTTTCAGTGATTCTTCACCATATTTTTTTCTTCAGACGACCACCCAACGTCTATAAATATACGTTTTATTTTCTTCTTCTAGTTGTTGCGTATATATAAATATATACATAGTTATATATATTACAGTATTTTGTTTTGAACGTTATAAAATTTGACTGAAATTTAAAAAGTGCAGTAAAAATGCTTCCAAATAAGCGAACAAGGAGCGAGGGTGGACGAGGCCCTCTGAATAATGGACCGATGCACACCAGACCTTTGGTGGCTTTATTGGACGGTCGTGATTGTTCCATTGAGATGCCAATACTTAAAGATGTGGCTACAGTTGCGTTTTGTGATGCCCAGTCTACGGCTGAGATCCATGAGAAAGTGCTCAATGAAGCGGTGGGGGCCCTTATGTGGCATACTATCACCTTGACTAAGGAAGATCTCGAAAAATTCAAAGCTCTCAGGATCATAGTAAGAATCGGATCGGGTGTGGATAACATTGATGTCAAAGCAGCCGGAGAATTGGGAATTGCAGTGTGCAATGTACCCGGCTATGGAGTTGAGGAAGTGGCTGATACTACCATGTGCTTGATCCTGAATCTCTACAGACGCACCTACTGGTTGGCCAATATGGTTAGAGACGGAAAGAAATTCACAGGTCCCGAACAGGTATTATTACATGCTCTTTAATCAAGACATTTATACACATTTTTAAATTACCCGTGTGAGCTGGAGTATTACCTAAATTGGTTTGGTTTATAGATCCAGGTACGTGAGGCCGCGCAAGGCTGCGCCCGAATTCGGGGCGACACACTTGGTATTGTTGGCTTAGGCCGAATCGGATCTGCAGTTGCACTGAGGGCTAAAGCATTCGGATTTAACGTCATTTTCTACGACCCTTACCTTCCTGACGGTATTGAGAAAAGCCTGGGAGTTACCCGCGTGTACACTCTTCAAGATCTCCTTTTCCAGTCCGACTGTGTCTCTCTCCACTGTACTCTCAATGAACACAACCATCATCTCATCAATGAATACACTCTGAAACAGATGCGGCCTGGTAATTAACTTGATTTTTTAAAACCTACATTTGTGAAGAAATATTATTATTTCAACTTTAATTGATTTCTGTTTTTAGGAGCATTTTTGGTAAATACAGCTCGAGGGGGTTTGGTGGATGAAGCAGCTTTGGCTGCGGCACTTCGTGAAGGAAGGATTAGATCGGCAGCATTGGACGTGCACGAGAATGAACCTTTCAACGTTTTCCAAGGGCCTCTTAAGGATGCACCTAATTTGATCTGTACTCCACATGCTGCATTTTATTCAGATGCATCATGCACTGAATTACGGGAAATGGCGGCCTCTGAAATTCGACGAGCTATTGTTGGCAGAATCCCGGACTCTCTAAGGAATTGTGTGAACAAGGAGTACTTTATGGGAGGATCAGCAGGGACGGGTGGAGCTGGCTTTCCAGAAGGATTAAATGGATCGTTTTATGCTGCCCAAAGCGCGATTGCTAATTCAGGTGCTAAAAAATAATTATTTGTACTGAAATGTCGATCAGTAAAGATTTGCTGAAATAGTACGTTACTGATCTCCCGTAGGGGGACACAAGAAGAATGCAATCAATTAATTATACCTAAAATGCTACCAGGTCCTGGAGCTGCACTGCAAGCTGCTCATTCCACAACGGCCAATGAATCAGGGAACCAGCCCTCATCTTTGCCACACTCACGC
The DNA here is from genome assembly GCA_034698485.1 of Vertagopus arboreus. Lineage (NCBI taxonomy): Eukaryota > Metazoa > Arthropoda > Collembola > Entomobryomorpha > Isotomidae > Vertagopus > Vertagopus arboreus. The sequence continues at coordinate 10,771 of JAQGBQ010000835.1, forward strand.
CCTGCAGTTTAAGCTACGCAGTATTATTTACAAAAGTATGAAAGTTATGAAATCATTTATGAGGGCTTTTTCCCGAAACTAAATGTCTGCGTTTTTGTTTCCATTGTATGAACCTTGTTACTCTTTTGTTTTTTGGTGTTCAGTTACTGAATGTATATATATAATTGATTGACTATTGTTGACTATGAGTTAAAGATACATCAAAAATATTTTAATAAGACCCATACTCGATTTCTTGGCATCTTGTTGTAGAATCTTTACACAATATTTTTAACATTATGATGTATGAGAAATATGCTTAATCTTAGGTACTACAGAGTGTGTTAACAGAATAGATTGATAGATTTCTGAAAATACTAAAACTTTCCCTATCTTCGATGGTAGACTAATCAGTAATGTGAGCAGAGTACATAGAAGAGTGGCAATTTTCTGCATGCAATCACTAAACTTATTGAATATACAATCTCCAACCATTAAATGGTTTTATTTCAGGATTTTTAAATGTAATACGTCTGTGGACACTAGAATGGAATGGAAAAGTCAGTTATTATTGATTCATATGTATTTAAAGAAAAGTTACTTGAAGCAATCTTTATCCCCTGTTTTTTGTAGACGACGAGAAATTCAGATTTGATATGGTGTTTGTGCCATTAAAACATATACATAATCAAATGTGTAATGTAATGAATAATACATTCCTCCAAGAACCAATTTTCAATTCGACTTACAAAGGACTTGTTGATTTATTTCAGTTTTTCAAACTATTTATAATTACTTGCACATGTGTTAGACTTGAGAACGAGGAACACTTGTCTACTTAAAGGGTTTAATACACGTTGCCCTTTAGTCGTTAAAAATATGTAATTCACCACAGGACCGTGCTAAACTCTGGCTAGGTCACCCTCACCCATATCCATAGTCTTACAGTACAGTAGACAATTAAGTTTCTGAATAGTGGCGCATATATTGACATATCTCTACGGTCTAACAGCATCTGTTAATGTAATACTAAAAACATTGGATAAGGTACACCAGTTCGAAGGATAAATAAAATTGCTATTTTCTTGACAAGTTTGTTGAACATCAAATACTAATATTTGCATCTTAAGCCCATTGCAGTTCTACTTGAAATACACCCAAATAGTCAGCAACTGCAACTCTCCTCATAAACTAAAACAAATTCTACTATGGCCTTCGTCGAGATCAGTGAAACTTGTTAACAACTATTACAATGGAATCTATTTATCTATACAACTCTGACTCTTGAATCATCCTTATTCCAAAAACATCAACAAAAAAATTGGATTAACCAATATCACATTCATTTTTATCTTTGAGGAGACATCAAAAAATTCATACATTCAAAACACTAATAATTAATCATCTCATAGCTGCATGAAATACGATAACGATTTAGAGACAATGCAACTCAGTAAAGAGAAAGTCTAAACATTCGAAACTAAACAATTTAAGACGTTTTTGGAATAAACATAATCCAATTAGTAGAATCTCGGGTAACAAATCATACAAACGATTTTCAGATTCCGATTTCAATTTAAATGAAATCAAGTACCGTGTTTATCGAAATAAGTGGTCGTGTTATTGATTCCACACCTATTTTAAACAATTTACAAAAACGAGTCCGTTCCAAAAATGACAAAATCAATGGAACAAATATGAAACAATTTTCTAAGCGATCCTTACTTAAGACTGCTTCAAAGTTAATGTTATGACATTGTCATGATTAAAAGATGAAAATTTTAGACTTGAAAAAAATATGAATGAGTTTAAAATTGATTTTTTGTTTTACTCCGTCGTTTTAGAGTTTCAATACGTATTAACACCGGAAGACTTATTTCGATAATTACGGTACCTTTACACTTTTAAAGGATTGTAAATATTAGCTAACATAATGATGGATTCACTTTTTTGACGGTACTAAAAATAAACCTAAATTTTTTACAGAAATGAATAAATAATATACAGCGACTACATAATTCAAGACTGAGCTTTGAAGTTTCTGATCAAATTTATACGTTTTCTGCATTTAAATTACAAAGTTTAACGAAATTCGGGTTTCTTATTAATTGTAAGGTAACATTCACTTTCATCTTAGTTTTTCTTTTTGCATTTCATTTAAAAACCTAAAGAGTTGAAGAGGAAGGTAGTTGCCTAATTACTAGTAGAATACTACATATTTTAGTGCAATACGATGCACCTGATGATTCTAGCAACAGTCTCGTAATTGATAGCCAAGTGAATGTTTGTCAGTCCCAATAGTGACATAACAAACGTTTGTCGAAGAATGCGGTAACACACACCGTGTGGATGTTTTAACACAAAAACTTATTTCGGGCCATTCATAAAACTAACTTCGCTTTTCCAAACGTTCCTTTCAAAAGAAAACAAACCTGGAAGATCCAGTAAACAGACAGATAGAAATCGGAATGAGAAACTAAGTAATTTCATTATAATAGTCTATAGTACAGAGTTGAAATAGATTTCTAGTAGTACAATTATGAGGAGGTCATACGGTAAGACATTCAAGAGATCTTTGCCAGCCCATATTATGTAATCACAATTTCACGCCATCCGATCTGAGCTTTTACTTCAAAAAGATTGAATGAACGAAAATGATTCTCAAAACTCATTATAATAAACGGAAATCTGCTGGCAGCTACATTTCATTGAGAGCAATTGCATTGCATAATTATTGTGAATTGCATTCACACGTGTGATACGACTGCATGATAAATCATGGACTACAACTCGCTTTCTTATTATAACCGAGAAATATCTCATCAGAAGATGTGACGCTTATAATAAACGACACGGGACGATGGTGGAATGCGAAGAAAGACGGCAAATGAAGCTAGCCATTTTTTTTGAGTGCCGATAAGTAGATTCAAATTATATCAGAAATTGTAAGTTGCAATCGCAATGTGAAAACATCAAATGTACTTCACTCAAGATAATTAAATCAATCGATTGTTTTGAAAGGAAACTGGCTGGCTGTTGCTCCGTCATTACTTATTAGTTGTCTGCGCTGGAACTTTTGGACTTGAGTTCAATGTTGTGAAATCACTTGCTAATTTTCTACTGGTCTCATCGCCACCACGGGAGGACTGACGTGAAATATTCAGGTTATCTGTTGCTCTAGTTTGGCTGCATGAATTTTGGCTGTGAGTGTGCCACTTTTCGGAGGAACAGACGGCTTATTCGGTGGAACTGGAGGTGGTACTGGCTTGGGACCTAAGCTATACTTTTTAGGACCTAGAAGCGATCCACTCTTCTCGCTGCTGCTTGGTGGCTTTGCCTACAATATCATAGAAACAGCAATTCCCAATGTTACTTTCTACCGACACATTTAATTCTCATGCATTTGGTTTTTTAGACTTTTCAAAGGGGATAAATAAGCAAAATGGGTAGATGCTTCAGAATATATCATCAGAATTTGATTGTTAAAGTAACATTCAGTATCAGTAACAAGGATAGAATTTTCAAAAGATAAATGTTATAAACATTTAACTAAATAGCCAAAATCTAAATTACTTCTTGTATTTTTAAAGTGGATTATTGACATTATTCATTATTGTTATGATTGAAACTTAAAAGGGAATCTACACTAAATCTTTAAATATACCCAAATTGGAATCTGTATTTCCGAGAATCTATTTTTTGGACAAAAAATTAACTAAATTTGGTCAAAAAATCGTAGATTTTTCATTAAAATAGGTGATATTTTTATCAATTTTTTGACAGGAAACAACTATTGGATGTTGGAATCCCTTTCATAGAAAATGTCATATTGTGTTTTATAAGAGCACATTGAATTAAATAAGACTGGGGGACCATTTAGTGGGATTTAATTAGAGATTTTGCATCCATCCAACAAATTAGCTCGATTGATAAGTAGCTAGAAGCATGAATTTCTCCAGGTTCAGAAGGTGATGCAGAAATCTAAAATTCTAACTTTTTATATTTAATTAAAAAATCATAGATGCAAAAAAAAGAAAACTTAAACTTTTAAACTAAGGTTTACTACAAGTTGTATATCGCCACAACTTTTACACATAACTCTTTTATTAATTTTCATAATTGAAAATGAAAAAAGAATATGATTTTAAATGTTTATAAAGAAATTAATATTGTGTCTCGAAAAAATCACTGTGACAAGTAAAATACTATTTTTCGTTGTAGGATTGGGGTAATAACTGTGAGTAAGTCCGTCGATAAAAAATATAAATCCTAATCTTAATTTCAATCCAAACTCCCAAATCATTTCATCGAGTAAACAATAGGGATAAGTTTATGATCCAAAAACAGTATAAATCAATATAAAGAAAAACTACAACAGATATTGGTTTGGCAAAGAGGTATAAATTGGAGAACAAGAATAAAAAAATTAGCTGCTTGGTCAGTATTGGAATGGAAGGAGGAAAACGTGCAAAATTGTAACATCAAAGCCTTCCAAAATGAATGGTTAAGCTAAACTTAATTGAAGGTACAATCAAAACCAGGTTAAAAATCCGTAGATGAGTACCTGAAGCACGGTGTTGGAAACTGAAGAAACTGTTGAAGCATTAGGAGAAATTAAAGGTGGCTGAACCGAAGATACAGGTTTAGCTATCCCCGTCACTAAAATTTGGAACAAAAATTAGTGCCTATTTTAAAAGGTTTATGGGTTTTTAAGTTTTGAAATACATTAGGTAATACTTACTTGGCTGAGCCACAGGTACGGAGGTAACAGTAGCAGTTGGTCTGACCACAGTCGCATTTTTCTTTACCATTGTATTGCTTGAATTGTTTACAATTGACGCTTGAAACATGGCTACAGAATGAGCTTCTGCCAGCTGCTTTCTAAGTGACTCGACCTAAAAAAAAGAATTATTAGAATGATCAAGTGGATAATACAGACAGACACCCTCTCAAGGACCAGTCCATTCCTCTATGCAATAGTAACTAGCATCAACATATATTACATGTCATTTAAACAAATCAATTGACAATTGCATACAAGTTTGGCTAATTATAAACACAAACACA
>JAQGBQ010000836.1:0-15803 GCA_034698485.1 Vertagopus arboreus
AAAATTCAATAAAATCTGTCTTTCCGTTTTCGAAATATACTCGTCTACATTAGTGACCCGGTATACCCGGACATCCTATACATAGTGTGTACGACCTATGACACGCTGCATGGCCTTTTTATCAAGACGTGCAAACTATTTTTATGTCAAGAGACTATTCAGTGTCGTCGAGTGCGTAGAGGCTGAATTGCTGAATTCAATAGTGTGAGTCTAGGAAGAAGAGCAATTCCCTTACGAGACAAGTCATTCAGATTCTTAGTCCCAAAAGTGTACTCTACCTTCACCGTCTGTTCGATTGTTATAAATTCTACTTAAGTACATTTACTTGGTAAATCCGGTGGACTATTGCCGGATTTCAAACTGTACGTTCAACCAGTTTCGTAGTAAATTTCATGCTTTCTCCTGGAATAAAAACTTAAAATTCACTTGAATTTTAGAACGTAATTTAGGCCAAATATGAACTTTATTTATTCAAAGGAAAGGTACAGTATGTATGGAGATTCTTAAAGCTTCTTAAAGTTCACAATCCTTCATGTATCAGTAAAGGTTGTGACTTTCTTTACGTCTAGATTTAAGAAAGTCGGTAGTCGTGAAACGGCCATAAAAGGCTCAAAAGATGAGATTTTATTGCCTATTTACTCCAAATGATTCTTGACCACTTATTGTTTTATAGTCTAGGGGAGCTTTAGTCTTTTACTGTCTGTTTGTAATAAAATAAGCAACTGCTTGAGGTTTTTCCCAAGCCATTTAAGCATATACATACTACCAAGTTACGGACTTCTTACTCAACTTGTTTTTACAGCAGATTGAATTGAAATTTAACTCTGAATAAAATAAACTAATCAGCTAAACTCATAAATACAAAACCCGTTGTACAACTTTCTCCTTTTCTTTCAAGTTGGTGCAAATTGATCAGTGGATTATTATGACTATGAGGGATGAAGATGTAAAAAAACACAAGAGTCGAGATGTCAAGGGGATGTCGTTTAGGAATTAGTGGATAATTTGAGCCTTGTAGAAGTCGGATGAAGAAAAGAACTTAAGCTTCTTTTCATCCCTTCATTTCCTTCCTCTCTGCTCCTTCTCAGCCACTGCATTTCACTTATCTTTATCAGAAAATGAGCTGTACTATGTACTATAAGACTTTACTTGGCTTGTCCTGATGCAACGATGATGGTGGTGGCAATGGTGATGATGATGAAATAAGTTAGAAAGAGGAGCTGGAGGGAAGTCAATTTTTATCTCCTTGGAGAAAGACACAGGGAAGAGAAAGAGAGAAAGGTTAGGCCCTTCTGCCTCTTTCGATGTATTACGACGAGTTTAGAAGAAGTGAGAAGATGCAAGTAATACTCAGTGGTACACTGTTGGATGTGAATGAGAGAATTAATCGCCTTAAATGGAAAGAGAAAGTTAAGCGGATTTGATGACTTGTTATTTTCTTTTGGGAACAGTTCCAATCGTCTGAATGTAAGGGTCATATATGGTGTTGAAATTCTAAGCATATTTTTTTCTATTTTCAGTACCAATCGTCCACGTAGAGGGGGTCCTTGGTCACCGAGTATCATTGGAATGTGATATAACACCGAAGCGTCGGGATGATACTGTGTATATGGTGTTATTTTTCAAAGAATCCGCAGGCAAGCCTCTCTTCAGGTAAGTGTCACTCAAATGTAAACTCTATTTTAGCCTCGAGAAAACTAATATAATGAACTCTACTATTACGTGTAATATGAACATGAAAAATGTAACCTGTAAAACTATTGTAGACTCGTCTAACTTTAGTCTAAACTATAAAATAAATGGGGGCAGTTGCATTTATTCTGTCTATGTATTTAATTAGCTATGAACACTACAAACCGTGAATATCTTCATTTTCAACATGGAGAAGTTTTTTAAAATAAAAAATATGGAGATTAAAAGTTGTCTCTTCGTTTTCATAAAGATTTTCGATTTGTAAGTTAAATTCTAATTTCAAATTTTCTATCAGTTAACAGAATTAAAATATTAATATTTAGTTTTAGCAGTTAAAATATTAAAGTTAAACATTAAGATTTATTCCATAAATTAAATCGACGTTAAAACGCTTTGCATCTATTATTCTTTTTGTTTGTATCCGTATTTCGCCATTTCTGTAACGGAATTATCAATTATCAAAACTATTAGAACTTAAAAAAGACGTAACAATTCTGTCTTCGAAATCCATTACCTTTGTAGTACTCATCTTTTGCAAAAAATCTAGTCATATATTCAGTATCACCACATTGATTCTCAGGAACGTTTCCTCCTAGACTTTCCGGTAATACATCCAAACTGAAGAATGCATGTAGTTTCTTAATGTTGTAACCATGTTCATGAATCTAAGAAAAAATCCAAGTCACGATTTTATATGTCAAAAATGCAGAAATAAAAAATATGTGGGTAAGCACCCTTTGTTTCAGTTTTTCACTCATAAATGGTCGTGATAACATGAAGACCATATCAAAAATTCGTGGATGGTTGACGATATGAAATCCTTTGAATTTTGCTGGAAATGCTCCCTAGTAAAAATTAATACTACAAATTAAACAAATCTGATTTGATAAATAATTATTTTTAAATTAGGAAATTTACTTGATAAAATCCAATTAGTTGTTTAATTTGTTTGATGGTTATTTGTCCAGCGATTTTCCTCATTTGAGAAAATGTTATTCCTCCATGATCGGCAATAGCTACTATTCCGTTTATTTGCCCATCTTCGTAAGAAATCATTTCCTCTGTTATCAGATAGCAACCCAAAATAATATCTTCCAAACTGAATTCGTCCAGATTCCAATTACCTGTTTTTACATTATTGTTTATAATATCATTATTACGCTATTTCAAAAGCATACTGTTATACTCACGAGTTTTGAACAGAAATACACGTTGGCCTTTTAAATCTTTATTCGGAAGGATGGTGTAGATATTCGCCTCAAATTGTTTCTTCAAAGCTGTTGGGGTGAGTTTAGAAAGAGTTTCTGGAAAAGTTTCTCTAAATTTATAATACTGCTGAATCTAAAATTTTAATTTTAAAAATAATAATTAATTTGGTACGAAAGGAAGAATTTTGTGGGTAGAAATTTTTCACACCGATTTGTAGGCTGCATCTATGTTGTTTTTCTTGCCTCGGATGAACCGAAGCAAAAACTCGTCATCGTCTACTGGACAGATTAAATCCTTTTCCTCTATGAAATTTCAACAAAATTGAAACGTTTATAAAAAGAAATTTATTGGTTCTGCTCAAGAAAGATAATATACTTACTTTTAAGTAAATCTCGTAGAATTTTTATCCATGTTGTTTCGGCGTCTACAACACTAGATATTTTGTCACTTGCCATTTTATGCACTAAACAATTAGACAAACTGTTTTTCAGATCAAAAGTAGGTAATTGTATGTTTTATAGTTTTTTAAGAACATTTACTAATCTGAAACTAAGGAGGTTCAAACTGATCTGAATGAGAACTGATATAATACAAAAACATACAGGATGTCAGGAATTCAATCCACCATTTTATATTACACTCTCCTTGTATATAATTTGACACAATCATAATCAGACAAGGTCTAACCACAATTTTTTTTTGTCGAACATCAGGTAGTAAGCAGTAACTGCACTGCGTTGAGATCAGTGCTTTGTCTCGTCATACATAAAGAAATATCGTATTGTTACGAATTTTTTTTTGCTCAACATATAACAACAATATTGATCCAAAAAATTGAATTATTAAACAAAGCAAATTCACAAATTATTTGAGTAATTTATTTTTTGTTCAATTACTACTGCTGGAAACAAATTACGAAATATGTATATGTTCTACACTTACGCATCATTTGTGGTATTTTACCACTAGTAAGGTATAAATGAGCATACACCAAACTTTGGTTTGCGATTATTTTGTCGGTTGAAATTGTTCGTACTTCAAGGTTTTCTTCATTTGTCATTGGACCAATTTTTAAAACTAAAGTGAGTTGCAAAGCCAAAATTCGTTATAAATCTTCATCTGTGCAGATCGTTTCTTGAAATTGTGCCTGCTTCTATTACTTTTCTACTTGCGATATCTCAGTTACCTTTGTGGCTGGTGTTTATTTAGTAAATAAATAGTGTTTTCTTATTGTAACAATAGCAAAGATTTTTTTGTCAGTTTGCTTGAGCTTTTTCTTGAGAATTATAAAGTTTAATAGAAGAGAATTCAAAAGATTGTAAATAAAAGCCTATGACGTCAATATAAAATTCAACATTGTAAGCATAAGTCGCATGATGGGATTATAGAGAATATATTCTTCAACAATAGAACCTCAAGTTCATTTTTAATCATCATGATACATATATAAAGTCTAGACTTGAGTTGCATTTTAAATGATAACCAGAAGGACAATTCTGCCAACAGAAATGAGTGTCTGCACCCGGCAGTCAATTACCAAGATATGGTTTGTGCTGCCAGTTTCATCCAAAATTCACCGCATTGAATCACTTCAATTTAGCTTACTTACCTGACTGAAACAATAAAATGAAGCAAAGAAATATCCGCATTTTATAAGTTTTTTTTAATATATAAATACATTGTCTAAAGTATTGTCAATTATCTAATGCCTTCCAACATACTATCTGCACGGTTGCTTTGGGCATAAATAAAATCTAAAAAAGAAAGGGTTCTAAGTTGAGGCGCTCCTAAAACTATGAAACAAGAAATTTGCCTCAAACGGCCACGACGAACAAATATTTTCAAATCCCGATTTGTAAATATTATTTATAAAACTAAACCCACAACATTACATACCCCTAGCTCCAGTTATTGATCAAGTATTTTTATGTCATTTATCCAAACTTTACAAAAATATGTAGACGATCTAACTTTCTGCCAAATTTTAGATCATGACTTTCAAATAGCCGTGAAGTTTGTTCCTTAGCAAAGTATTTCTGCAAAGGGCTGATAAAGCTAGACACCATCACATCATGCAAATTTTTCTAAATCTTATTTTAATCATATAGGAATAGAAACCACATGTATTTTCAGCCATCAAAGATTAATTACTCAACCTTTATCTAATGCTGGTTCTAGCGATCATACAATGCATATCTCATGAATTTTAAGGTGGAATGGGTCAAAATAGATTGAATTGTTTGCAGACTAATCCTAAAAGCGTCGGACGTGGCTGAAAAGCTCCAAATTTCTTAATACGTATTAACAAAATTTAATGTAATTTAAAAATATTTGTTTGTCGTAGCCGTTTGAGGCAAATTTCTTGTTTCATAGTTTTAGGAGCGCCTCAACTTAGAACACTTTCTTTTTTAGATTTTATTTATTTTATTGTTTTAAGTGACTTTACTCGTAGTTAAATTTCTAATTCAGCTTTTAATGTCTCAAGCCAGGTTTTTTAGACCAACAACTTACATCATTATTTGACACTTGACGCTATAAGAAAACAAACAAAATTTGCGCTTGCTAGACCAACTTTGTAAAAACGTGGCTTAACAGAGTCAGAGTAAACAAAAAATTACCGAAATGACTTCCCGATTACTATTCAGTGGTCGCAAGCAACAATTACGCAGCATTTTAGTTTTCTACTGAGAAACCCGTGGGGGTAGCCCTGTCGGGCCACTCAAAAAAAAATAAATCTAAGTTTGCATTTGATATTCAGGGTTCATAATTTGCAAGCTTGCAAAATTTCAGTTTTTTACGGTCACTATTTTAAAACCCGGGAGGGTGGCCCACTAGGGTCAATTGAAACAAAAAATTACAAAGCTAACTTAATTTTTCTTGAACAACTTACTTAACTAACTAAAATTGTATTTAAAGTAATAATTTATAGACTGAAAATTAGTATGAAACTATTTATTGAAGATGATGCTATAACGACAGATATAAGGTATATCAATTACATGTATTTGCCCGTAAGGACATATTGGGGAGCCCTATTATCGTCAGGTTGGACCGATTTTGATCCAATAAAAAATGGTATAGTTCATTTTTAATAGGCTTCAATAAAATCAATAAGAGCGACTTTGTGCTGCAGTATTTAGCCGTCAAAACGGATTTCAAATTTTGCCTTATAGGGAAACATGGGTTTAAAATAAAATTTTTCAACATATTAAATCAAATGACACTCGGGACTGGGGTTTATCGTTCTTTTTGTTCTTGTTGTTTTTTCGATTTAATGCACCTCTTAGGCTGTAGCTTTGTCTAAAGATTTCCAGAGGGGGGTGAATGCATACTAAGGTGAAACCGTTACCATGGCCGAGGTCCATGTACTTTTGCCTCAACTTAGAAAAATGCATACAAAACAGCTTTATAAAAATTGTCAAATCCCTCTAAATCCATAGTTTTTTTGTAAGAATTCTAAAAATGTTTTTATTTATCTCACCACCCTCACATATGTAAAAGTGCATTGGTTATACATACAATTCCTTATTAATAACACTCGGTTTAAGAGGGTTTATTTCAAGAGGAAGCTTATCCGAATTCGGGTATCTCATAACCAGACTTTCCCCACACTTTCTACACTTTGCAAACAAATTCCCTTCCATTCCTTTGCACATCAACAATAAATTTCCCAATTCCACCTAAATCCATTTCCTACCACCCCCACCACCACTTTTCTTTCACAAAATATATAAAGCCAAAGTTACCTTTACTTTCCTCAAAAGAAGGTGGTAGAGTAGAAATGCACCTAACCGAGCCATAACTATTACTCCAGCAATAACCTAAAGCAACCACTTCTTGCTCACAAAACTCTGTGTTAGAAACCTATGGAAATAAAATCTGTAGTAAAAGTCAGGAGAAAATACGTTCGAAAAGTGTGAAACAATGATCAATTTTAGTATTTCTTCTCTGACTTTCTTCTCGCCTTTTTTACTCTTCATCTTCATCCCATTCTTCATTTTTTACGAGTTTATTACACTCCGGATGCATCCAACTGAGAAAGCAATCTCTGAACTCCTTCAATGTATAAGTATAATAATAATAATCTCTGAAATAGGATCTATTCTTATGTATATAAGAGCATATTGGGTAACATGTCGAAATCAGGGAGTCAGGTGACAAAAAACAGAGATTCGTCTTCACTCTCAACCATTTTATGTATTACTATAAGAATAAAAAGCTTTTTAGTGTAAAATTCTTAGTGTTGGAATTTATTTCATTTTTTCAAAAAATTCATGAAAATTCAAAAATTATAAAAAATTGGAATAATAGAAAAGCTATTTTATCAAAGACCATTGAAAAACTGAAAAAAAAATTCGAAAAATAGTCCCGGATTTTCGCTGTTTTTTATTTTTCTATGAAAAATTCTTGAAATTTCACTATTTATTTTTCAATTCTTATTTCACTTGCCAACCCTGAATATTCCTATAAGAATCCTTGAAACTTTCCCCTCAACTTTATAGATATATTTCTTATTATTTAAATAGTGAATAAAATAAAATACACTGTATTCGAATTGTTCAAATTTTCCATGTGTTTAATATGAATGATGAGTTTGCATTGAATTTTAAATACATAAGAATAAAGAACAAGAATAATAATATGTACATTTTGGGATCTTTAAATTTAAAAAAAATCTCATCTTCATTTTGTCAATAGATTTTTACAATTTATTTATTTACCCACCGAGTTATTTTATTTCCCATCTCCACCCATATCTTTTGTGTCGTTTTTTTTAATCATGAGGCAGGACGGATATCTTTCTTATTTTTTAAAAGAGTTTTATTGTTATTTTAGTACAGCAGGAGATAATCCGCCCAAAAGCACTTAACTAAGATAACTCTCGATTTCTATAGAATAGAATAAATGAATCTTTATGGTCTTATAGTTCTATGACAGATAATCATTAAACATTTGACTCTTTATAATATTTGGCTGTCTCTGGAGAAAGGGCATGGTAGGCAGTTTAACCTTGAAGAATTTTTTATGGTTAAATTAAGCTTCTAACTGTAATTCAAATTCTTAACTCTTACTCTAAAAACTACCGTGCCCTTTTTGGTGAGATTGTCACATATTACAAATACAGATGCACTAAAGACCTTCGAATTTTGATTGGATTAGACACGTGGACATTTTGTTGACACTGTAGTGTGATAAAAATAATCATATTTATCCAGAATAAATCAATTTGCATTATTAAAGTGCACCCTAGCCAGATTCAAAAGTATATATAATGTGCTATCACACTATAAAATCTTGATTTGATGATCCCCGTGCTAAATTTATCATTTTTCTTCCAGGCCAGTTGGTAAATCTCGATAAGATCTTATACATATATTTATGATGGCCTTTACTTGACATTAAGGCTTTACGAGTTTTTATTGGGAAAAAAACGAGTCTCTATAACAGAATTGAATGACCCTTGAATATTGAATATTGAATGTGAAATAGCCACTTTATCTTTTATCTGTATAAACAGTGAGGGTTTTGAAATTCTAGATGGACACTAGAGATGAATATTATGAAGATGTGATGTAATATATTGTATAGTAGTGTGACTGCCACGTGTTTTTATACAATGTCAATGTTATGAAGATAAATGAACGAGAATGAATAAATTATGAAGATCGAGTGACGCGATAATAATATTTTTATAACTATTGTGCAACATAATATTTACATTGTCAATTTCTAGACTTGATTTGCAATTCGAAATTACTTTTTTTATGAAGTTTATTTGATATGATTTTTGTACAATATACACTAGAAGTGCATTGCAACTTCTGATATCAAAGATGAAATTATAAAGATTCCTTGACAACTTCCTAAAAACTAAAAACCTGTCTCGGCATTTATGTTGTCATCTTATTTAAATTTTTCATTGCAAATTATTTCAAAATTATACGTGATTTTATTTTATTAATTATATCCTGAGTTTTACCACTAAATAATTTCCAATTCCGAAATGATTAAAATCTAAATTAAAATGTCGATCAATAACATATCTATCGATGATGGTGTCGGTACAAGGATGGAAAGTGTTAGCAGTGTCGCGATAAGAAATATTGGACCTGACGAAATCGATCCGGATGATCCTGACCAGAGGAAGTTGATAAGCCAAATGAAAAACATGCATGGTAAGCAATAATAAACAATTATTTCGAATGAATGTTTTAATTTCCGAGTGTTAATCTGAATGTTTGCCAAGATTGAAATTTGTCTCCTACGGGAATCGAACTCGTGAGCCTAAATTCCCGGTCCGGTGCTCTTCTAATTATATTTTGTATTTATTTTTTTCAGCCATAAACATCTGGGGATACTCCGACAATCAACCCTGGTTCCTTGCAGGCTTAACAAAAGCCAACCCAGCAGGAAAAAGACTAGAGATAGAATCAATGGTCAAATCCATCAACGGCTCAGAAGACAATCTCGACCCCACATTAGTCGAAAGGTCTACAATACACGATCGTAAATTAATTTTTAAAGACAAAACCTCCAAAACCGTCATACTAAAACCCATAAGATCGGACGAAGTTGGAAGTGGCGAACGTTCCTTTGTCCAAACAATTGACACCTCAGTCCCACAAGAGATGAAAATGATTATAAAAAAGACACTCGAGTTAGTCACCGACATGACGAAATCAGTCCAACTTGTCTACCACGCTATAAGAGCCTTAGCCCGATTCATGACTTATCCAACTCCATCCCTCCCCTCAGATAACTACGTCTTTGGTCACGTCAAAGGCTGGATTTGGCTTATCTACAAGGCCTTATCAAATTTCCAACCCACATGTCCCGATTCCATGCTTTCAAAATCTATCAAGCGACTCCACAAAGCAATGACTCATTTAGCCCACGAATCTCTTATTTGTTCCCAGAATTTCTCAAAGTTTAACGAATCTCTTAAAAATCTCCACGAATCTATAAGAAAGGAAGGAAAAAGTCCAAAATCCCAAGGACACATTTGGACCATAGGGGTCCACAATTATATGAAATTCTCGGATGAACTCAAACTCAAAGATAATCTCCTTGTCGATATTAAAGAAGACAGGGCCTTCGCAAGTGATTGGATTTTCGAACCACACCCATCACTAACTCGGATTCACCATAGAGACTTTTTTCACTTTCAGTGGATTAAAACAAGGAAGAATTGGGCGACAGATGAATTCGAAATCCGATCTGATTATTCCACAAGATGGCACCCTTATTCAGGTACATTACGGGTGTTGGGACACCTTAAAAATATGTTTTTTTTTAAAATACCAGCTTCGTTTTGCATTTTTGAATTTTTTTAAAAAAAATTTAAAACTTTTTAGGTTCGATCAGGTTTGGTTAACAACCTAACCTAGTCTCATCAAACTTAACTTAAATTTTTTTTAAAAAAACCAAAAAAAAATCGACAAATCACAAATTTAAAAAAAAATTAAAAACAATTTTGTAACATTTTTTCAAAAAAAATTTTGAAATTAGATTTTTTTTAAGTGTCCCAATATCTGTAATGTAACCCTTACTTACTTTCAGACCTATCCTCACAACTTCAAATCGAACTGATCTTATACATTATTGAACACTTTACCGCAGTTATGGACGAGTGTAATAATTTTATTAACTGTAATATGCACCTGACCTTTGACTTTGATGAGGTCAAATGTCTTAAATTCGCGGTTGCTGAAATCCACGGTGCAAAAAATAATTTAG
Organism: Vertagopus arboreus; assembly: GCA_034698485.1. NCBI lineage: Eukaryota > Metazoa > Arthropoda > Collembola > Entomobryomorpha > Isotomidae > Vertagopus > Vertagopus arboreus. The sequence continues at coordinate 10,639 of JAQGBQ010000836.1, forward strand.
AAGCCACAGAATTGATTGGAGATCGGACCAAAAGATTATTCGAAGATATGGCATTACTTGAGCAAGTGTCTATGGAATTTCAGACGGAACTAGACTGGATAGTTGACATTATGGAGCCTTGCTACGATACCGTAAGGAAATGGCTAAAACCTGAATTATTTCAACCACTTGGATTCACTGGGAATCGATTATCTCCGAAAAATCTTTGTTGTGGATGTATAGTCAGATCTCAGCAGAATTTCTTGGATCTTTATGGTGATCCTATGCAGGCTGTTTTATTAAGGTCGATTCATCGAGAAAAATTTCTATTGGGGCGAAATGAGAAACAAGTTTTGTTAAAACCTTAACTACTCCTACAGTTATAAAGATAGAATTTTGAATCATGTCTTAAATTAAAGCTAAAGACTTGGCAAATAAAACTAGTGCTTTTTGCCATTTGAGAACGAAGAGGAGTTCCCAAAATTGAAAAGCACAAATATTTTAAACAACTCTTCAGCTTCAATTTAAGCAATAATTCAAAATTTTATCTTTATAACTCTAGGAGTAGTTAAGGGTTTAACATGGAACTTTTTTCTCACTTTGCCCCAATAGAGATTTCTTTCAATTTTTAATACAATTAAGGACACCAATAACTCCAGAAATGGTGAAGCAATTCTTCCCCTCAGAACACCTCGTAAACCACGACCTAATCCATATGCCTTCCTCATCCCCAATAAATGCCTACGGAGTCTCAGAAGGTTATTTTCCAAGTTTATTCGACAAAGCAATAGGCCGCGATCCTCCTTTAGTGACCCCAAAAAAACTACCTAAAGTCCGTCGCAGATCCTTAGCTCAAGACCAAGGATTTAATATCCAGAAATTAAAAGACTTAACAAACACAGCAATTCGTCCACTAGATGGCAAACTCGACACTGAAATCTACCTCAAGATAATCGAACAAATCAAAAAATTCCTCCAGACTGTTGGACCCTCACTGAATTTTATTGTCTCAGAAGTCACAGAACGATTTGAGAGACTAGAGAATCTTTTATATACTGAATTATCCGACAATTATGAATCCTTAGAGAGTATCGTGGACCATGAGATTGTGACAGGGGTTATCGAAAGTGACCCCTTGACCTGTGGTACTAGATGCTTCAGAAGATTGCACACGGTCTTCCTATTTGTTGTATTATTCCTGGATTCTTTGTCACAACAGGAGGAATTTGAAGCCACGGCTTATACTTGTAAAGCTGCTTATAACAAATCTTTTTCAAAGTATCATTCCTGGTTTATCCAGAAAACGCAGACTTATCCAATGTATGCTCTGCCTATTAAGGGGTTATTGTATGAAAAATTATGTCCTGAGAAGAGTGTACAGGAGGCTGATGTTTTAATTGGGGAGTTTGTTAAACAAGCTAAGATTGTGAGTGATCATTGTCAAGAGATTTTTGATAGTAAGAAGACTCCTGATTTGTGATTTGTGATTAGTAATTTTAGTAAAAAATAAATCAGGGATTTTTATCCCAAAATTATCTCAAATACTGTACTCATGAATTATAATATTTTAAAATTAAATTTCCAAAAAAGAGCTGTAAAAATGTACTAAAAACTAGTATGAAAAAATTTATTTTTCGAGATTTTTTGTATTTTGTTCCCAGTTTTTGATAGATGTCCAAAGACTAAATGGACGACGGGAGTAAATATTAATATATTTATAAACAGAATTAAATTACAAAGATTTTTGTATATTGAAAGTTGAATTTTGTTGAAATTGAAGAATTTTCAAAAAAAAATGTAGATAGTAAATAAATACATTCAGTATTCTATAACTTTCAAATGACGAATGCATTTATTGATTTTATTTGTATAGTATGTAATTGACAGATCTTTGATAATGACAGACCATATGCATCCGTCTCACCCAGTCGCATTATTATTAAATAAAACCGACCCTATTTTTGCCTGAAACTAATCCAGTAATGAACATTTTGTACACGTGTCTCCATAGCTAAAGTTGAATGAAAATTACAACCATAGATCCTATACTATAATACCTCTGCATAATTTAGCATAAGGTTCACAATGACAATTACATTTCTAGAAATGATTTTATATGACCGGCACATGACGAGATTCGCAGACTTCTAGTTTACACTTCCTTAGGGCTTGTGATCATTGTCATGAACATGAGGTTTCGACAACCAATCTACAGAGGTTGTGGTATATTTAGTTAGTATATAGTTGGAGTGACATGCAATATAAATTTCTCTGGGGACGACCATGAACTTTCAAAAGATTCCTCTCCTATTTTTGCATTGCATTTCAAAACATCTGTATTCATGTATTAAGTTCTAGGGTATAAAATTCATTCTTTCTATGTAAAAGTATGCAGAGAAAGCACAGGGAAAGTGCAAGTATATATACATTATATAGTCAAGGTAGACCTCTTGGGACTTTTGGGCAACATAACCTCCGTCACTAAAAGTATTTTAAAAGGTAGGGAAGGGGAAAAAGCTTTTATAGCCCCTACTGACAAGGATCTTAAAAAAGAAGATTTTTTTAAAAAAAACTGAAAAATACTGTAGTCTCAACCTTTGCATTTATATCTGACTGAAATTTAAATAGAATTGTTAAATCTGCGGAACTTCTAGTGACTTGATGAACATTACAGACATCAATAAATTTTAATTTTGGTTTCTGAATTTTTTCCAACATTAGAATTGTGACTTCTAAGGGAATTGAACCTCTGACCTCCAAATTGCCAGTCCAGCACTTTTCTACTAAGCTAAGAAGAATTTCTTTAGCAACTTCAGACATAATTATATAATTCTCGTATTTAAATTTAGCAGTCGTAACTGTGATTTTCTACAAACATTATTCTTATTCTTATGTTAAGCGATTTACTGCTCTATTCATTTAATAAGAATGACCAGGGACTTCTGAACTTGCACAATTATATCCAAAATATCTGACGGTCAACTTTATATATTCAGAAATAATCCAATAGTTTTAATACGAGAAAACATCACGTTCTCACATCAAATTAATGTCCATCGTGCAATAATCGTAACCAAAATGTCTAAAATGATTCCCCCTAGTCCACCATAAAACCATATCCGATTTACTAAACCTGCTGAAAATGTAATCATCAAAATCCTCCTTCTGCCTTTTTTAAAATTTCCAATAGAAATCTCCTATGCAAAATGCAACACATTTCTACATAAGCTCTTACGATTTGTATGCATTCAATTTGTTAAAAATGAAAAAATTTCTATTGAACTTTCTCCGTAAATTTCCCCCCAAAAAAACTTTTGCATACAAAACTCATAATGCAAAGAGGAAACACGTAGGAATACAGTATAAAGATGAGAAGTTTTTTAAAAAATATATAAGAGAAAGGATAGGCAAGTCTAATAATGTATGAAAGTGAAAGCAGGCTTTGCTTTCTTGTGCATAAAGTAATTTAATCCATACTGCCTCTGCCACCACCAACGATTTTCAAAGGAGCTTTTACACTTCATTTCCAAGTAAAAGAAAAAGATGGAAAAATTTATCTACACATATGCCTGCCACCTTATAATGGAAGAAAATGGATTAAAAGATTCGAGAGACGGAAGCTCAAAAATGTATAGAGTTTAGATAGGTGGTGGTGAAAGTTTTTTTCATTATCAATTTAGTTCAAACTTACTTCAGGAAATGTAGACACGACTCAACATTACGTAGGTACGTGTACAAATGTGTATGAACATATAGAGAGGTGAAAGTTATTAGCAAGACACATAATTCATGTAAATATGTCGTTGTTCACAAATAAATATTATATTTTATTCCTGTCATTTTTCATCTAAAAATTATTTAATCGCATGTAATGCTTTTGTTTATTTTAAATAAGATTTCCAAGTTTTGTTTTCAAAAATACTACCAGCAATTTTCACGTTTTTAAGCATTTTTAATTTTTTTTTCTTTCAATTTTTACAATTTGCTATTTTAGTTTTGCTCGGTCAGTTTAGGTTTTTAATTAAGACATAAAAAAATAACATGTAAAATTGTTGTGGCCTACGACACAACAATTATATATGAATGTAAAAAGCACGTTTCCCGACTTTCACTTTTTGTACTGAAACTGCTTAGCCAAATAACTCAAAGTTGTTTTTCCTTCTACTATGTTCATGTTCTGGAGCTTGATGAAAGGAAGAAGAAATAAGTAAATGCACCAATATATATATTATACGTTGGAATAACAAACCGTAAATGAACAGACCTCTTTCACTACCCAATTTCAATATGCTTATTTTATCGTTCTATAAAGAAACTTTTCCATGCAACTTCAGACAGCCCGAGCCAGCATAATTCTTTAACCAAAATATTATAAAAATTATAAATTTCTTCAAAATTTAGCCAAAACCCCATAAAAATTACACCCAATTTTAGCCCCCACGGGTCAATCCCTCTACCAATTTAGCCCATCTTCGAACTAAGTCTTTCATTTGACCTAATACACACGTGTATCAAATTTCAAGTCGATCAGGCAAGTTTGAAGAGAGTTATTGTGCGGACAGACAAACAGACTTAGTGATCACATAAGCCCGAGCTCGGGCTAAAAATGCATAACTTGAACCTGCCAAAATGGTTCAAGGGTTGAATCCTTTGCATATAAATATAAAATGAAGGAGATTGAAGAGAAGAAGATCAAATAAAACTTAAAAAGAAATGCTTCATCTTCTTAGGTACTTTCTAAACAGAAATTCTTTACCAAAGAGTTTGTAGAAATTTAACTTGAATTAAGTGATAGATGATGAATGAGGAATTTCTTTGATGGATTTTTATACAAAACATGCAAAGCTAATGAGCTGGAATTACCTTTGGAAAAAAATAGTTTTTTGGTATTATGAAAAAAACCTTGTGTGAACTTAATTTATTATTTTTATTTGAAAAAAACCTCTTCTTAGCTCATTCAGTTAGAACAGCACAGAATCGGCAATTCGAGGTCAAAAGTTCGATTCCCTTTTCCATTTTGGCAAAAATTCATATTCCGTATTCATTATAATAATACTCGAAAATTAAAACTTATCCATATACATAAAGCACAAGAAATGTCTGTGTGTTTGTGTGTTTGTGTGTCCGCTGCTACTCCTCCAGAACCACCCAACCGATTTTAAATCTGAATACCTCATTAGAAGCAG
>JAQGBQ010000837.1:0-15799 GCA_034698485.1 Vertagopus arboreus
AAATTGAAAACTTCAATTACAGAACTGTACGCAGCCAGGGTTAAATTATTTCAGTTTGTCATTCTCATTTTTTTAAAAGTTGTAATAACGTAAGAATGGAAATACCCAAACTTTGAACCCCCAAGGGTCAATACCACAACCGATTGAACCCAGATTCAAACTTATCCAACGCCCTGGCCTCATACGCATTTTAACCCCTTATGGCTCAAATCGGTCGAGTTGTTCGACTTCTATCGTGTCACAGACAGTCAAAAATACCAATCCCATAAGCCCAACCTCGGGCTAAACAATTCATGCAGTTTTGTTTGTTTTTTGAGGTCGGTGATGCTTTTATAAAATACTCACTTGAAATTTATTTTATCCTTTTAAATGCGCCTACTTGATTTAAAGTGCATCACCTAAGTTTTTCGACTTTTTCGGATTTGTTTATACTGCAAGAAATTGGTTTTGAAGCGAATGGAGGATTATTCGCTTGTTAATTAAAAAAGCTTTTTTCACCTTAAGCTAAAGAGTTGTTTTTAAAAGTGGCGTTTTATTCCTGAAATGCATAAAATATACACAAAAGACTTGAATCATACGTAAAGAACCCTAGAGTTTATTATTTTATTCATCAAAAAACTATGTGGCAAGGAAATTAATTAAAACTCGCATATAAATTAAATACAGGCTGTAAATATTGCTTGTCAGAAACAAAGAAAAATAAATTAAAATCCAACAAAATCTTCAGGCGCAGGCAAAATTGCGTCTTCGTCATCAATTTGGGCTTTACGGTCTTGCAATTTAGGTTTCTGTAATCTGACTACTGACTTACTGGTCTCAGCAATAGTTGAATCCGACTCAGACTCTTCCTCATCAATTTTAGCTTTACTGTTTTGCAATTTAGTTTTATCCGAGACTAGGTTTAATACTGACTCACTGTTTTTAGAAGTAAACTCCGCCTCAACAAATTGACAAATCTGTAATGGTGGTAAAACAATAGCAGGTGAAGAGATTTCTTTGCAATGGACTTCATCCTTATTAGCTTTAATCTTCTTTGAACACCGAAACAATAAAAATTCAACAGAAAAAACTGCAGAACTAACAACAAGACCGGCTAAAAGAACAGCAAATAATGTCATGGTGTTTCCCAATAACTCAAGAGCTACTGCACTATCATCATTACTTGATCCACTTTTTGAACTGGAAGAAATCGCCAATATTTTAAATTCTATCCACTTGTTCATAATTCCTGATTCATGTAGAACAGCAAGGTTTCTGAACATTTTTGGATTTCTCCAATTTTTCACCTCCCAACCAACGTCTTTCTCAAATAAAACTTCTTTCCCGATGGAAATGTGACCATTTTTATGAATTGCATGTATTTTTCTGATTTCAGTTGCAATCGGTTCTAGAAATTGAGACCAGCCGATTACGGCCGTATTGTTACAATTAGATAAACTCTTGGCGTGAGAAAAGGGATTTAGATTTTGACTAACTAAAGAAGCAGCTTCATAAATGGTTATTTGATTTTTATAATGTGCAAAGAGTTGTGTGCGTAGACCCGATACTTCGTTACGGTTATATGTAATACTCTCATATAACTTTTCGGTTCGGTTGATTAAATGTCTATAATAGTTTTTCATTAGCACATAAAATTCTGTTGTGATTCTCATACAATGATCAAGACCCTGAGTATTCTTGGCCTGATTTAAATAACAATAAAACAAAATATGTCTGTCCGTTGAGCTTATAGGACTAAAAATTTCATAATTGAATTCAATTAATTGGCTAAAATTTGTGAGTGGTACTGGTGGCAGTGGGGCCGTGACTTCGCTTATGTTGTCCCCTTTGTATAAATTACTCAAAAATATGCCCATCAAAATTGATGGTCCCCAGATGAAGTACCAAGCATTTATTTTATTTTCATTTGCAGCAATTGGATCTCCTTGCTCAATAAAAATATTCAAACTGTCAAGCAAACAATTGAAAAGTGATTGTTTTTTATTCGACACAATCAGCCAATAAAAAAGCCGCTGTCCAATGTAATTTATAGTGATAAGAAACCAAGTCCAAAATCCAAATGCAGATATCAAACCTCTGAATGACAATGCACTATTATCAACTTGACCACACGAAATAAAACTGTATGTTTCACTCTGCTGTGAAAAAATCAAACGCTCAGTAGCATCAAAGGATACAGCTGAACGTGAAGTATACTCGTCACAACCTCCATTCAACATCATTTCAAATCTACGGATATCATAATAACCACATGTATTCACGTAGTCAACGAAAGTTATATTTTGAAATAGCAAAGCATACGTAATTATTTCTATGGACAATGTGTCATTTCTGATTAGACTTTTTAATTCCCTAAATGAAACTGAATTCTTGTAATTAGTTAGCGCGTTGTTTATCAAGTCTAGCGAAGCTGGTGTATACGTTTTTTTGGAATTCCACAAACGATGATACGTGTTAATATACAAGTTGTGATTTAGATCGTCTAATAACTTGTCAATGTGAAATCTATTGTGGATTTTAGGTTGTAAATTCATTCTAACATATGTTCTTGTCTTAGTGTTACAAATTTTGCACGCCATTTCTGAGGACATGATTGCAGAAGATGTTGTATGCGTCTGCAGAACAAGAAAATCAGAAATTGGAACTCCATATTCTACATTTGACATTGCCAAGTTCCACAAGACTTTGCTTATTTTGTTGTTAAACTCTGTTACCAAAATATGGTAGACTTGTCTTGTGTAAACAACAATATTAATGTCCCACTTATCTAAGGGTTTTGCTTGCCGACCTTTCCAGTATTCATTTGGTAGTGAAAGACCGTAAATCGAATGACTAATTATCTGCGAATCGTTTTTGCTGTTTGGAAATCCATTGTTAGGGTACAAGTAGAAATGCGTTTCACATTTCAAGTTGTGTCGGATAGTTTCTCGTATGTTTACTATTGTTGAGTTTGTTGCGACATCTCCGTATGTAATAAAGTCGAAACCCACCGTAAATGTTGTATTTTTATAATACTGGATTGGTTTCTTCAGAATGAAACTGTAGCGAGATAAAACAACTGGATATTCTATTGGATTAAAGTCGATCCCTTTGTAGTTAATTATGTGGACGAAGCAGTCTTGAAACATATTCAGATGCTCGTTTAAATTTGAAATCTCGTAAGACCAACAGTTACTAAACAAAAGAAAGAATAAAATAAATATTAATTTTCTTGTTTGCTTCATCTTTGGTTTGATTAATAATATAAACGGATAAAATCACGAGCAAAATTGTTGTAAACAATTATATATTTATATCTCTTTTCGACACTTTAATTTAATTACATTTTGGTTTAACTTTGTTTATCCAACAGTTTAGAGGGTATTGAAAGTTAAGAGGGAACCTTTATAATTTTTTCTCTGCAAAGCCAATTAGTTTTTAATGGATTCCTTGTCAAAAAATAATCAATTTCAATATTCAGACAGAAAACTGATGTAGGGTTTTTAGCTGTCATAATAATACTGAGCGTACAGTATTTATGGTAACCGTGGTATGGTATGGTAATTTTTAAAGCAGAAGATTTTTATGGGTTCCACTTAAACGTTAAATACCTGTCATGCTGCTAAATTCGTCAATTCAAAAAAAATTCACATACATTATAAATACGATTTGCGGATTTCCGACCCGCAAGTTCCGACCCATTATTTCCGTCCCGTGACATTTTCCGACCCATCGCATAAAACTAAAACGGATTTTGTTTATACTTATTAGTCTACATGTCTTGGAAAAAATATATAATTTATTTATTGATTGAGAAAATATTTTATAGCTTATTTAGAAATCTTCGGAAATTTATTTCTAACGGACGACCTACAGATTTTGTAGTTGGAATAACTAATTTTATCTAGAAGTAAAACCCCCGAAAGATCAGATTGATCCCTTAGTGTCTTACATAAACCAAAAATAATTTGATAAAAAGTAAAAAATCATCTCATGGTCATATGTAGTGTTGTCCAACATGAGTCGAACAAAGTATCCTTAAAATCCGTTTTAGTTTTATGCGACGGGTCGGAAAATGTCACGGGTCGGAAAATGTCACGGGTCGGAAATGATGGGTCGGAAAACCGCAAATCGTACTTATAATGTATGTGAATTTTTTTTGAATTGACGAATTTAGCAGCATGACAGGTATTTAACGTTTAAGTGGAACCCAAAAAAATCTTCTGCATTAAAAAAATTACTCAATTTATAATAATAAGGTTTCTCAATTTATTGAAGTAATTCGGACAAAACTATGATAGACATAAATATTTAGAATATTATTATTGTCTGAATTTTGAAGATTATGTCAACGTCAACACTGAAATTTGAAAAAAACCAATCCTTTAAATGATGAGTATGTTGACAAGCAAACTGTATTTGGTAAAACGTTGGAAGAATTGAGTTGTGGCAAGCTGGTTATTGCATATAATTTAAGTAACTAAATATATTTAAGTGTCAGGATTAAGTTAAATGTAAGTTAGTAGTATTGGCTTTGTATTGATTATGTAAACTCGCTAAAATAGTTACTGTTCATATATAACTTTGGTTAAAATGTCTTTTATAAAATCAAATATGGTAGTTTATTTTTCAGGCTAGTCTTTAACACTAAATGTTATATTCCTGTAATAAACTAATACGTATGAGCATAAATAAATCAATTATTATATATATATTGCTATTGTCTTTTTTGAACTAGTTAGAAATATTGGTCGATTATGTTAGTTTTTCATTATCAGGGTTTAGAATCAGGAAAATATGGATAAAATTTAAAGGATTATTTCAATTCTTGGGTTTAAAATCAATCATGATGAAATAAATTCATATTGGCATTTATTTCAATTAGATAAGAAGCATTAATTTATTAATTCATTTACAGATAAGCTGTGACTGAAAAAATTAAGAATCGGTAATTATTTAATAAAATACGATATCATATAGTTGAAAGGAGTTAAATAGTATCATTCATTTATTAATTAAAATTAAGGTATTATATACAAACGAGGATATAGAAACTAATTGATTACTAGAATCAAATGTAATATATAAATAAGAAATTATTTAAATCGATGATTGATAGCTTATTCTCAATGTATTATATATGTACCTACAAACAAAATAATTGACTGATGAAATTAACTGTAATAATGGAAAAAATATTCCTAGAATCAGCTACTCTTATTTAAATATTTCAAGCGTTATAAAGCATAGTGATCGGACTGGTTCAGTTCAGTTCAAAATTTTCAATTCAATTCAATTCAGTTCCTTGAACTGGACTGTTTTATGAGATTCAGTTCAGTTCAGTTCAAGAGTCTGAACTGAACTCAACCAGTTGAACCACCGTTCAAAATCGAAAATATGAACATTATAACGATTTTCTATGTATAAAAAACGAAATTTAACTTTTTTGGTCTGTTTTAGGTAATTTATATTTCCCATTTAGAATACTACAATCACATTTAAAATAACAAACAAGCTAAAAATCTATAAATCAATTTAATGAGTGAGAACGTCTTTCAATTTAAATTTATTAAAAAATTATCTTAAACCCTCTCATTTTAGGTACGATTTCTCACTTCAGACAGGAATCGGTTAGTGGTCTGACGAATACGATATGATTACGAATCGATCGTCAAGCAAAAGTTAGAACACTAAATCCAAATGTTCACTCACTTCAGACAGGAATCGGTTAGTGGTCTGACGAATACGATACGATTACGAATCGATCGTCAAGCAAAAGTTAGAACACTAAATCCCAATGTTCACTCACTTCAAACAGAGATCGGTTAGTGGTCTGACGAATACGATACGATTACAAATCGATCGTCAAGCAAAAGTTAGAACACTAAATCCCAATGCTCACTCACTTCAGACAGGAATCGGTTAGTGGTCGTTTACGATACGATAGTTTTAAACAAAACTCAATCATTTATTCAATTCTGGTTGCGGAATAGCAGCACTGCTTGCTAACGTCCTTACTTGGCGACCTGTAACTGGCTGAAGACTGAAGTCGAAAAAGTACAACTGTGGCAACTCATGTTCCTTCTGCGCTTCTGTGGCACGGAGTCAGATAGGGATATTTTATATATACGATAAATAAAAGATCTCCAGACTTCTTGCGGGCCGGGCTGTATTATTGTTTTTTATATTTTTGTCGATCCTATTTACATAGACGGTAGATGTTGCGAACAACAGCATTGCTTACCGATTAAAGATAAATAAATTCGATAAATTCGACTAAAATCTATCCACTATAAAAAATAGTAACAAATTTCCTTAAAATTCTTACTGAAACTACTGAACCAGTTAAACTGCAGTTCAACCATTCAAGTTCAGTTCAGTTCAAGGGTGAATCGCAGTTCAACCGGTTCAGTTCAAATCTTGAACTGAATCGAAAAATGGCTGAACTGGACTGAATTGAACCAGTTGAACCACAATTCAAGTGGTTCTGAACTGAACCTGTCCGATCACTAATAAAGCATAAACTATAAAATAAAATTGGTTGTGTGATTAAAATAAATTACATCACATTTCAAAATGTTAAATGACTTGCAATGTTTTTAGAATTAACTGCTACTTATGACTACCAATTGCTTCTTGGTGGGACGCATTTATACCGTGTTTTATTGGATGGACCGATCGGCAGCGGCACATCATAAGCTTATTTATAGAACGAAGGTCAATTGCAATAGAATATTGCTCTAAAATAAAGTCGAACACATTTTTAACCTATTTCATCTGTATATCAACATCAATTTGCTTGAAATATTTGCTCTGGCAGAGCTACCAGAAGAGTGACAATGTTGTTTAAAATATTAATATGAAGCTCAAAAATCGAAGTGATTTTTAAACGACGAAAAACTCCCATCTGTACTCCAATTGGTTTGAGACTTCTGACTTCCATTTTGTTATGTCTCTTATTTAATTCAGGAGACGTTTTTAGGCCACTCTGAAAAGCAGTGGATTTCGTACTAACGGAAGAAGCTGTGTAGAGCATCATATTCACTAGGGAAGTGCCTACAAACGCCAATGTGGGGAATACGAGATACTCGAAAATGTTTGTGACTCTGTACAAACGAATCATTCCAAATGTAAACTCGATTGAGAAAATTGTGTAACATGTTACGATAAATGGAAGCACATGCCACAAGTTTGAATGGTTGTAGTAGGTCATGAGTATCTGAATTTTGCGGAACTCTTGCACTTTTTGGAGCAACGATGTATTTCTTTTCCTACAAATTTCATTACAATTTTAATATATATAAAAAAAATCTCCATTTAATTTTACTTACCTAATCAAACCAAGCCAGTATGATGAAACCAATGATGTGGAATAGAGATGTAAAAGGTCATGCGATACAATAAGAACAGAACCAAATTTCGAATATATTTCAAATCCAGTACAAATAATAAAAAATATAGATGAAAGTTGAAAGTTGTTTTCCTGATGGAATAGATGATAAATGTACTGTGGTCTTCGTGGCATTGAAAAAAACATTAAAGATGCACTTGTCAACCAACCTAAAGTTGCAACAATGATGCCAATGTTGTGCAAATCCAACAACGTCAGTTTCCAAATTATGGTTGGAGTTGATTTTGGTCGATATGTAGCTACAATTTTATATCAAGATTTAGTTATTTTAACAAAAATACTTAAATTCAATATTTATTGTTTATGCAAAACCACCTACATGTTTGCTCTTATATATACATAAGTTTCTAACATTTGTCTCAATTTATGATATTTTTTGCAAAATCGAGCAAAACTGTAGACCACGTTTAGCCTTACGACTTTATTTTTTAAACATACCTGTCAACTTGTAATTCAATAACTTTAAACCTCTGAACAAACGTATGATTTCTTCTTGTTTCTGTGTTTCATTTATAAACGATGAAAATATCCAAATGTAATAAATCAAAAAGCACAGTAGCCATATAATTGTGTTTGCGTGTATAACTAGAGCAGTGACTTCTTTATAAAGAATGTACACGAAATAAATGATGCACAATGCTAAATGTCCTCCGCCAATATAAAAGAAAATCTTTTGAAGTTTTGATTCGCTTATAACAATAGATTCGGATTTTGAATCCCAGTCATACGGCACAGACCTTACCAGCTTGCTATATTTTGTAAACCATCGGATAATGGCTATGGATCTTTCTGTAAGCATTTTGCTTCAAGTTGTTTAATACTCGATCAACAGTGTGAAATACAATGATCTTGAAAATGGAGAAAACACATGTTTAATATGGCTTGTGTAGCCTGACCATGACCTATATCTACTTCTTCAAGAAGTAAAGCCATTATATTTAGCTTGCTTAGCTATTACAAATTCAGATTTACAAGCCCAATGTGTGTGCAAATATTACCCTATACAGCTATTATTGAAATTGGATTTTTGCAAATCCCCGCAGTTATTACTATAATATTAGTAATTATATAATGACTAGAATTTAGCCCGGCTCCAAGGAGCCTGGAGATCAAGAGAGAGACCATCGTTTATCCTCTACATATATAATATCCAATCTCATTCTGTTCGTACAAATTGACTATCTCCAATATTCTGACACGGCGTGCTCATGCCGAGAATTTTGAGAGATCAAAACCAACTTAGAAGCCAGCATGCTCATGCCGTGTCATGCCATGCTCTCACAGCTACGCCGAGTGGCAACACAAAGTCCTTCTGCGCTTGTCCGGTGAGGATCACGCAGTCACTCTGGGATATTATATATATAGATGTTAAACTTAAACATTAATTGAATTGTAAGACCCCGTAGCTAAGCCAGTGTAACGTAAAATTATCTAATGATTATTTGTTATAGTCTCCATACGGAAATAAATACACATTTCATTTCAAATCCCCGCCGATTGAGGTTTGTGTTGTATAAATTTATGATTTTTTGAGTAAACCAAAGCTGCGAAATCAATGTTATTTCATTATAAAATCAAAGGTTTATTTTTAAAAAATTTACTCCAAACCGTACCGTCTAATTTTTGTATTGACTTTATTTGGCAAATGGACTTTAACAAAAGTCAATATTAACAAAACTTAAACCTCACGAACATTAATTTCGACCTACCAGAACTTTCTAGTCGGGATTAAATGTTTGAATTGAGTTGTTTATCAGAATTGTGTTTAGATAGCAGTTGTTCAAACAATGTCCAAAATTTTTAGGTGCTGATTTCCAAAATTCGAGGAAAATTGGTTATTTTAAAGTTTATTTTATCACTATCTATTTTGTAAATGAAGGACAACAGATCTATTAAGTCAACACATTTATTATTTAATATATAAGCATGCCAGACTTTAAACAAAATGATATATATAGATCGATTTATTATAATTATTTCCATGCTGGAAAGGTTTTTAAAAACGACAAACAATTATTTGCTAAATAACCTACAGTACAAAAGTCAACATAGTCCTAGCCAGTGTTAAATTGTATTGGTTGTTTATTAAGGTATTCACTCATGCTGATGATTTGTAGATGAATGCGACCCATCAAAAGTGATCCGTGACATTTGGCGACCTATTAAAAGTGACCCATGACATTTTGCGACCCATAACAATTTGCGACTCTAGCATTTTAAAACACACTGTCGTTGCCAATTAAAAATGCACCTAACCCTTACATACAAATGTGTAGTAAAAGTTATAAAATGTTGGCTAGTAAGAATTTTTTCCGTCAAACATTCAGTACCAGTAAATTCATCCATTAACAGATTGCTCTATCAATAATTCAAAATTGTAAAGGTTTTGCAATAGTTTAAATTCAAGAAACAACTGTCCAAACCGACTAAAAGCATAAGTAATCAATATTCCCGAACCTAAATTATTTATTTGTTGTTCATAAGTTGTCCTTACAAAATTCTGAGGATAAGATAGTACACCATCATATGGAAAAACCTTATTATTTGTATAAGGCATTGTGAAACTTCTACTTGACACTACTTGTTTAGGGTTACTAGATATACAGACCCGGCAAAGCCGAGAAAAATTAAAATTAAAACTCGGAGGTAAGGTGATGAAAGCATGTTTAGGACATTTCTGTTGTTACCCACGATGTAACAACATTACTGTTCTAATGAAGTTACATACGTAAAAATCGGACCGTTCCTACGGATTTGACGTTTTTCATAGTCAAAGGTCAATATTTTGAAAAATTTGACAAAAGGTTTTTTCAATTAAAACAGCCCTTAGCATGACGTTGCTCCGCTACCAAATCGGATTGAAACTACGCATTTGACGTTTTTGACCATTTAGAGGTCATGGGTCAATGTTTTTTTATTTTGTTTATTTTTACGAACTTCGAGTTGTAGCAATGCTGTTAAAATGAGCTATTCAGATTTAAAATCGGATGGGTCGTTCTGACGGAGTAGATACTGACAGACTTATACACAGAAGGATTGACATCTCTGGCCATTTATATAAAATGATGATAAAAGTAATTTCAGTTAAAGGAAAACAAGACACGAAGCCATTTCTGATTGGTTTAGGACTCTTGTGACTTTCTTCTGTTGTTGTTGTGTATAATTTTGTACGACAATGTCATATTTTTCAAACCAGAAATACATACGGCATAGCATAGTAAACACCAGAATTTTATCTGCTAGTTTTTCATTTAATATCATTGAAACAGATACTAATGTTTGTGAATCCAAAAAATATCTATATACATAATATCCCTGAGTGACTGTGACTTCCGTGGAAGACAAGCGCAGTAGGACTTTGCCGCTTTCGTTGCCACTCCGCATAGCAAGGGAAATTCAGCTGTAACAGCTGCTAATGCATGTTGGCCGAGGTAGGTAGTGCGTCGCCCGAGTCAACCTGCGGCCTAAGGTTCGAGGCCGGGTCGGGGTACTTATGTTTTTGCTCGAACTCAATATTTTTTTGGTTAATGGTTCTTATACTTTGGCTATCAATTTAACTAAATTACTATCATATAAGAAGCCTCCTTATCCCCAGGCCCCTCGCGGGCCGGGCTGTATTCTTGTTGATTAATAAAAAGCTAAAGTGTTTCAAAAACATTGAAGCAGTAAACCTTACAATTTAATTATAATGCGGGTTTTGTGGAAAGTTGTATTTATTGGATTGCTATTTACTTTAATTTTGTTCCACACAGGAAAAACAGAAAACGTGGAATTAACAGATAAAATAGCGTCAATAATAAACAACCTTAAGGGATGTCATATTCATCTTTCATTTGACGAATTAGACTTAATTACTCCAATTGAAAAAAATCCTATCACAATTCACCAGTTTCAACTCGAGTCTAAGGATTGGAATCCCAAGGATTTAAAAACATATATAAATTATCTGAATTTCGATATTGTACTAGCAAGTACAACCAAATGGTGGGAGCGAATAAACATTTTTAAAATCAAAGGAATCTACTCTATTTGTAGTATAGTATACTTCAAACAGGAGTACAAAACACTTAGAGATGACAAAGTTCAATTAAAAGTTTTCAAAATTGCACATGTTATAGATACGGTGCTCAATTTTTTTATGGAAAAGTCGCGCCTTGATTTTGAAGAAAGGCCTCCACAGGAACTGTTTTTCTACCATTTTCTTCGAACATCTAGTATACCTGAGATCTCTTCAAGAATTAAAACAATTAAATTACACGGTGCGAGTTACTTTCTTCAGTTCACAGTCGAAAATAATGAAAGATTGATTGCAGAGAAAGTTTATTATGTCTGTCTGGTTTGTACTACATTTGAACTCAAACCTGTTAATCTTGTAATAGATTTGGATTTTAAATCATTTTCAAAATTCTGCCATCATTTAATTTCTTCAGATTACACCGAAGAAAGTCCAAGCTTACATTATTCAAGGGGAAGATATCGTGAATTTATATTCTGGTTAAAAGAAATATCAATGCGGCCAAATTTAAACCCGTTTTTATTTAGATTTAGTGCCAAAAATCTTGGCTTGCAGGGATTAGTTTTCGCTATTTTATTATCCAATCGAAATGTTTCAATTGTTGCAGATTTTAAATTGCCTCTGCCAACAATAACTTACGATGCCGCATTACCAGAACTTTTCTCACATCGTACTGGTTATTTCAGTATTTTTATTCAAACTGAATCCAGTGCCTATAACTTTTTGACGTGTTATTCTGTAAGTATATTGAGCTGGGAGTTTTACACGCAGCCTTATCAACTAGAATTATGGATTACAATTTGCATCTCTTTAACCGTTCTAGCAATTATATTTCACTTGTACAATACATTTTCGGGAATAAGAACACAAAATTTTTCCCCGTATTTCTTTATGATGGCTTCAGCAGTTGAACAATCGTATTTTATTCCAAGTGTAATAGAATGTGTGGTATTCATCAGACTAATATATGGCTTGTGGCTTCTCTGTTCAGTTGTACTCACAAATGCTTACAAAGGCTTAGCAATCGCTGGAATTACTTCTCCTTTGACCCCAAAGAGTGTTGAGTATTTTAATAATTTAACTCAAGTAAGAAATGTCATGTTTAACACAACCGTACAAGACCAACTTTATTACGCTTTTAATTTAAAACTTGTTGATAATAATAATGATATTAGGGACGACAATTTGGAATATAAAATATTTACGAGATCTGATTTTAATTATCTCGGACTAGTAAATACATCTGAGAGGTTAGTACTAATTCCGTTTTATTCTCGTTTATCCGACGAATTGTTGTCATTTAGAGACTATGTTACTAATAGATTTCTAAACGAAGCTCCATCCGTTAATAATGGGTTTCAACAATATATTGAATCAGCGGGGATTGTAATTTCCAAATTGTACAAATTATATGCAAATTTATTATTTCCACCGTTCAATTTTCGTACGCCACGAAGAATGATGAAACCGCCGTATTTAGGTCAAAATGAAGCTATTGAAGAAGAAATCGTTCAATGTGACAAAACTGCATTGGTTGCAGATGCAAAAGAATTGGCAACAGAGTTTGAATATCTTTCCCGGCATTATCACTGGCATACTTTTTTTAAGGGAAAACAACCAATTCTATCTGCTTCTAAGGGTTGGGCATTTCAAAATGATGGATCTGTGATTCCAGATGATCTAAAAGTTATTATACAGTCAGGAATTTATAGCAAACTGGAAGAGTTCTACAATCGCGAGAAATATAGTACGAGGTTGAAATATACATTGCAAGTTACAGGGAACATAACAAATCAACAGGTTAAAACATTAAAAATTGGCGGGAATATTCAAACAGTATTTTACATTTATTTTATAGGCATAGTTTTAAGTTGTATTTGGTTTTTGACAGAATGTAAACAACTGCGTTTTTTATGTCTAGAAAATGTAAAAGTGCTACTCTTTTGTTGCAAAAAATTCAAACCTGTCAAATGTTTAGCTATAAACAGAAACAACATTCGAAGAATGTTTAGTTTTGATTTTTGTTCAAACCTTGCTGGTACCCGTAGGTTTATTCTCCGAGGTCGAAATAAGTTATCAAAAGTTTTAAAAAGTAGATGTAGTTAGCAAATTATTGAATGTAAAGTATAGTTGTTTATTGTATTGTAAACATGAGATTAAAATAACTTCGGACATGTTAATTTGTTGTATCATATCCACTGATTACAGTTTCAAAAAATTCTATTGTTAAATTTCAAAATATAGTTCATGTTGGGATGTACATATCTATGTACATCTCGCATATGAAATGAAAAAATTAATACTTGGCATATAATTATAGAAACTCCTAGCAGAATTGAATATTGCCATATCTAATTAATTATATTATTACTAGTACAAAGCCCGGCCCGCAAGGGGCCTGGTGATCTTTTATTTATCTATGTATATAATATCCCAATGCCATCCTGTTAACATTCACTACCACGCACAGAAATTGGATATGACCTGATCAATATGATTACGATACGATCGTCCAGCAAAAGTTAGATTTTTTATTCAACAACCACGATGAGGATTGATTAAAGCAGATTGTAAGAATGGCAATTCAACAATGAAAGAATGATAAATACATACCTATTTTACACAATTTATGTCATCAAACTTTCAAATTGCTCGTTCAAATAAATACTGGTTTTAAAATAATTTAAATGATAAATGTTCTCATTTAAAAACAATTTTTTTTGTTAAAATTAGACTTGGGAATCATTCGAAGTCAAGTAAGACATTCATCTACTGGGTTTTCCATGGAATTTCTTAACTGGCTAGTCGTCACCCATTATATCCCACTAAATCACGAAAACTTACTAAATCCCAATATAATGGGAAATACAGCTCGAAAGTGTGAAGCGGGATTCGCAAAACATTATTTGAATTTTTAAAGCAACTCCTGCTCCAATATCAAAATACTAGGTGTATGGGCCCGGCAAAGCCGAGCAAAATTAAAACTCCGGGGGAGGAGTCATTAAAGCGTTTTTTGGAGACGCTAACACAATCATGTAGTAACGGTTCGAATGACGTTCGTCCGGTCTAAATCGGATGAAAACTACGCAATTGGCGTTTTTGACCTTTCCAAGGTCAGGGGTCAAAATTTTAGAAATTTTTATTTTGGCGATCCGCAATTTTTGGCAATGCACTTGTAATGTGGCTTATTCAGATTTAAAATCGGATGGGTAGTTTTGGAGGAGTAGGATCAGACAGACAGACTTACATTTCTAGCGCTTTATATAAGAGAATAGTGCGTAATATTCATGACGGAATCACCTCATATTAATCTATGTATAAAAATGTTTTGAAGTACAATAAGAAGCTAGTTAAAGCAACTAGATTTATTTCCCACAAATATAATCAGATTGTCCTCACCGTCTGGAATCCGTCTTAATTCATTAAAAAAAGAAGTAGGTACATATTCACCTTTGTTTAAGTTCCACCTTTGAAATGTCTGTAACAATCGGTCTCATCACTAGTAAAACAATGTTAAAAGATATAAAACAAGATATTTGAAAATAACCAGATTTAGTTCACATAAATAAAATAAAGTTGATTGTGACAAACATCCTCTGGAAAATCCGCATTGTTACTAACATTTAGACAAATGCGTATTCATATTTTCACGCAGTTTAACTTTAAACCTCGTAGCATTTATAGCGGTTCTGAAATTTAAAAAATATCCAAAAACTAAAACACAATTTTTTTAAAAAAACAATAATAAAATAATAAAAAATGAAGCCGTCTACCGTAATGAATTTCACGAAAGAGGGCTATATAGATTATACAGATTATTATCCAACTGACATTCCGTGGTATCCGTCCTACGAGTTTGAAAGAATTGATTATGTAGCTTTTGCCAAGTTTGTTGAACAACATCAACATTACGCAATCATAGCTTCTCTTATTTACATCATTGTCATCTTTGGAATTCAACATCTCATGAAAAATCGGAAAGCATTTAATCTCCAGAAGGAATTATTTTTGTGGAACTTGGCCCTCGGAATTTTTTCCATTTGTGGTTTCCTTCGTTTTACTCCTGGGTTGCTTAATCAACTTTTTAAATCGGATGGAGGATTCTATGTTTCTATTTGTGTCATGTAAGTTAGTTCAATATTTTATTGTAATTGAAATCTAATTACCTTTATTAAATGGATTTATTGGAAATATTTTTTATTTTCAACAGCAATGGTGGAAGCTATCCGGAACTTTTTTGGGGAGTGGCTTTTATACTCTCTAAATATGTAGAATTGGGTATGAACACTATGACCACATATCTAAAAACAAATAGCAGATATACAGGGTGTCCCAAAAAGATGTCCAGATAGGAAAAACAATGCAATGTAAATTAAAGCCTAATTATCCTTGGT